>JAEIIH010031756.1:0-23709 GCA_018904745.1 Drosophila orosa
TGTATGAGCAAACGCTCAAAATCAGTAACAATAACAAACTTTTTTTTGCTTTGAATGTGTAGGAATGTCGCGTGCGACATTATGGAAATACCCATATTCAAAGAGAAATTTTGAAATATTCGAATATATATTCGCACAAACGCAATTTATCATTATTTTAATGAAAAAAAAAAAATTTCATAAAATAGGCATTTTTTTAATAAAAGCTTTTACAACAATATGTACCTATGTATAAAAAGAACTAAATTAAAGTTAATTGATGTATTAAATTTAAACTGGTGAACTGGATTTTTTAGGCGGAAATTTTCGCTTTTTGAGATTATTTAGGGGGAAATCCAAATTTTCGTCTGGTAACACTGAATTTCGCAGCTATTTAAGCAACTCGCTCTCTGAAATTTGAATAAAATCTCTTGGTCGTGGTCGTGTCGTCGTCGCAATTAAAATTTTAAATCGGCAGTGGACGCGCGCAGGCAGACTGTTTAGAATTCCTACATATATTTAAATTGGACCGAGCTCGCAACGAGCTCAGTGCGTGCATGCAAATTTTTGGCATAAAACGGCCGCGACTTCTTGGAGGCAGCGCACTTAGCACAGCCATTCCGCCGGGGCAGCAGCTAATAAACCCAAGCCGAGTCCAATTCGAGTCCAAAGCGAATCCAAACTACCTGTGACTGCAGCCAGATTTCGTAATCCCGCAAAGAACCCACCAGTAGTAGCCAGTCGCCAGTCGCTAGTCGCCAGTCAGTGAAAGTGCGCGTGTGTTGGTCGCTAAAGGAAAATCTCTCATATCAATTATAACCTGCGGTGTCAGCAGGCAGTAGCAGCAGCAGCAGCACAGCGAATCATCGCCACAAATACACAGCCGGAGACCCAGACTCGGCCACCATGAGCGGATACACAGACCTCACCAAGCTGGAGACAAGTCGGTAAGCCTCGAGTCCGAATCCAGTTCGCTAGTTGAAGCGTTTAAGTTCAATTTGATCAAAACGATGCTAAATTGGACGGGGCACACACCCCGTCCCCGTCCCTGTCCCTGCCTCACACTCTCACTCTGGTGTGCTCTCTTTGCGCCTCGGCTCTCTGGGCTCTCTCAAATGCCAGCCAACCGCACCCCTCTTACGTTTTCTCTTTCGTTTCGTTTCATTTCGACAAAAAAGCAAAAACAAAAAAAAAACAAGATACAAGAAATTTATCGTACGATTTTCGGCGGCCATTCAAACACGAAAGAAACAGCCAAGCCGTCCCGTCCCGTCCCGTCTTGTCCGCTGATATGACACAATCGGCTATATATTGTGCACCTGTGTGTTGTGTGTGTGCGCTGTCTGTTTGTTTGCCCAAATGCTTCGCCTAAGCCAACAACAGAGGCAAAAATCACAGTCGGCTCTCGGATGAGAGCGAATCCATCCTTATCGCCCAGTTATCAGTATCAGCTACAATTACTCATCGCCAGATATCGGTTTATGCTGGCTCGCTTCGATGTGACCAATAACTATTTATTCGGCCTCCTTGGGGCTGCTAGATCTTGGAAATTCTCTGATTCACCCAAGTTGGCGACGCACACACATCGCTCGAAGTGTCGCAGGTGTCGCCTTGAACGGCGAACGACTCGATATTCAGGTGGCCGCCAATGGCCAGCGGGCAGCAAACCAAACAAACCCGGTTAAAGAGTAGGTAGAATATCAAATTCGCGGGCGTATCAAATATCGATTAGGCTGGAGGCGCTATGGAGGTCAGGCGGGGGGACACAGACACAGTTAAGGGAGAAACACAAACCAAATATTGGTCAATTCGGTTCAAAAAACATACACAGGTATGGCCTGTGTATGTAGATATGTATATGCGCCATTGCCCAACATTGCAAATACGAGAAATACCACAAAACATAGCGGACAGACGGCCGCAGAGCAGCGCCAGAGCATCAAGCATCGAGCATCGTTTTCATTCATCATGCTCAGCTGGTTGCCTGGTTGGAGGGGGCAGGGAGGCTGGGAGGCAGGGAGGCATCTCTTACTCTGTACAGTTCGCTCAGAAAACATCACGCCACACGGCGGCGGCGAAAGAGAAAATACAAAGAGAGAGCGCAGGCGAAAGAGAGAGTTACGAGCTACGCTTGCCACATGAGCCAACCACCCACCCACCCCTTGCCCGCTGTTCGCTGTTCGCCAGCTGCCGCTGAATGAAAATAATCGCCTGATTTCGGCGTTGTATGCGGTACATCACCTTTCTCCCGTCACCGCTGCCGCCTTCGCCTAGCCTCGCCTCGCCGCTTCTTCTTTCCGCGCATGTCGCGTGACGCTGGCAAAGCTTAGCCCAATTCTCACACAGCTGCGAGTAGGAGGAGGGAGCGGCTGGACAGGTGAGCTATAGTCAGGCCCTCCCTCCAATTGGCTGGCAGCGTGTGGCGTGTTATCCCAGCCGGCGGCGTTTAGATTCTGGGGGGAGCATGAAGCGGGATCAATAGGAAGATAGAACTGGTGACAATGGTGACTCTTTTGTGTGTTTTCCCGCATCACAAAAGGTCAATAGCAATGGTGGACACCCTGGCGCGTGGCCAACATTCGGGCGTCGCCTGATTAGACCCATCTATGCCAGCACTAGCCGGCGGATTAAAGCAACGCAAATGGTGAATAATGAAATTTAATTGAAAGTAAAGTGAGGCGATTTAGCGTCTAGAATTCCGTGGGACAGCAATCTCTAGCAATCTCCATTAAGTATTTGCCATTATGCGCCAGAGTCGAGTGTCGAGTGTCGATTGGCAAGTGTCCGAGCGAATATAGTTGATAAGATGGTAATTGCTATTGCATTCCTACGTTCTCCCCCAGAGCCAGTGATTTCCACGATTGGAATTCAACGCCGCCGCAATTAGCGTAATTAGTCAATGGGAATATCTCTGCGGCGACATAGCGACGTAGCGTCCACGACGTCTGGCCGTGGCTAGAGAGCCTTGACACCCGTCCACCACGTACAATGTAGACGCCGCCTCCACTGGCCCTCGCCCTCGCTCTAGATCCCCATCTAGCTCTGGTTCTAGAGACGATGTCGGTCATCGGAGCAGCCCACGGAGCACGCGGCACTCGCGTGGCCACCCCTACCCGACTGGCCCCTTCCTTACTTACACTTCAGCCATCGATATCTAGATTGTCTAAGTTTGTTTGTTGCGGAGGAGGCGGGGCACCCTAGGCTAGAGGTCTTTAAATGGCGCAGTCACTAAAACTAAATTTATCAGTGCGCTCGGCACTCGCTTCTGTAAACTAGCTGCGATCACGCGGTTCCCCACTGGCTGGCTACGTTTATTCGGCTGCGCTGGCCAATCTGGGCACAATCTGGGCGCTCGGAATGGGAGGCGGAGGCAACTCCAGCGATCCGTTCGTCTGGCAGCCGTCTGGCGGCGATAAGCCAAGACTGGCCCTCTAGACTTTGGCCGCGCCAGTTCCAGTTCCAGATACCAACCTAGGCCCCCAACTCGGATGAGACGCTTTCGCTCCGGGGGGTTAATGGCTGTCAATTGCAGTTGATGTTTATGGGGCTTGACCGGGGCGATGTTACGCGATCTCATCGTGAAATTAAGCTTAATGAGACCGGCAAGGATTGTATAACCGTTATTACTGGGACGCTTCCACCTGGAGGCGTCCAGCACGTGGCCGGGGTTAAATTGGCTTTCGAGACCAAAATAGAAATCTTTAAGAGCCACACGAGCACTGTCAGGTACAAAAGAAGGCAGCACCAACAGGTTTTCTATTTTATACAAAATACAAATATCCAAAAATACAAATTCAATTTGCGACAACGACGGCGAATCGCTGATTTGCATAGAAACCAATTCATATCTATCATACGCCACGTTGACTAGCCAGCGGCGCACCCAGCGCAGAAAGAAGACTTTGGGTGGCGGAAGTCTGAACGCGGCAGACTTAACGACGCTGGAGAACGAGCGGCTAGTGTCTGGTCCGGTCTGGTCTGGCCTGGCCGGGCCTGGCGTTATGTGATGTGGCACGGTCCCCAATCATGTGTCTATTGTCCCAAACTGGTTTCCCTATGCACACGCTCCACTGCTTTACTGTTCGCTAGCTAGCCCAAGCCCAAGTCCAAGCCTAAGCCAAAGCCCAAGCTCATCTTTCGATTGTGTTCTGCTTTCAGGAACTGCCTGCGCCGCATCGCCCGTCACGATGAGCAGCAATTCTCCAAAGACAGCATCGTCAACGTGATGGAGAAGTTTGTGAAGACTGTCAACATTATGGACGACACCATACTCGTGCCATGCAGGCTCATGGATCGACAGGTTGGTACAGCAAACCCACGCCCCCTAGAACCCTGAACTCTCTGCAAAAGCAGCCTGCGACTCGTACTCATGCCTGGCCATTCCCATTTGCTTGTTCTCCGGCAGATCGGCGACAGCACTGACATTATCCCGGCCACCACCGGCAAGGACACAACCGCCAACCAGCTGACACAGAGCTCCAGCGCCCAGGGCAAGCGGGGAGCGGCGCACTCGAAGAACGTGCAAGACTTCCTCAGCGCCTCCGAGCTGTTCAATCTCTACAACATGCTCAACTCGCTGAAAAAAGATCTGCTCTGGACCGCCAACCAGGAGGACGACGAGCAGCACCCACAGCAGAGTGAGCAGCAGCAGCAGCAGCAGCAGCTCAATGCCAGCCCCAATTCCACTTCGAATTGCAATCCCAGCGAGAGCAAGACTGAGTCCAGCACAAGCACCGCCGCAGTCACAGGCACAGGCACTAGCGCCAAGGGCCATGTGCGCCGCACCTCCACCGCCTCGATGATGTCCACCAACTCGGTGAGCAACATGAGCGACTCGGACTCGGACATCTCGCAGGAGAACGACTCGGGCCTGGAATCGGACGGCAACAAGAGCGACCACGCGCAGAGCACCGACGGCAGCGACATCGTGGATGTGGCCAAGTCAAAGCAGGCCTCCGGAGACAAGGCCACGGAGCTGGCGCAGCGCTGCCGGAGGCACCTGAACGGTCTGTACCAGTGCCTGGAACAAATGACAGAGGCGGCCAACTACCTGACCGCCAGATACCAAAGTGATATTGGGCCCGTCTAGGACGTCCCTCTTCTCCTATACTCTTCTCCTATTCTTCAGCCCCCAACCCTGCACCTGCTCCCCATCGGGGCAGCTGCTACCTTCATACCATAGTCGCGGGCGGGTCTTTACTCTCATTAGTATCAAGTACACCACGTGCGAGGTCTTTCTTTAACTGTAACTGTAACTGTAACTGTAACTGTAACTATATCCGTATCCGTATCTGTATCTACTATGTATATGCTTATGTATATGTAACTCGGGGGGTGCTAAGTAAGACAGACGATGAGGATCGATTGTATAAATGTATAACTGAGGAAGAACAACTGGTAGTTTAGTAGTGGATGGAGCAGCCCAAGCCGAAAGCAACAAATTAACGAGTCAACAATATGTTCGTTCTATTGTATAAATTGGTAGCCTCTTCGTTTAATCTCTCTTATGGGTTTTAAGGGGAATCGGAATCGGAATCGACAGACTAAATAACAGCCCAAAAGTCCCTCGTATATATTGTTTATTGGATAGAGAAGCTAGCTACGGGAACTGCAAGCAAACACACTGTTCAACAAGTACAAGAAATCTAATTTCTAACTAAATTACACATACACACACACACACACAAGGGGAGTGGTGGGACAACGGCAACGGTATGGGGCGACGGGCGGATCAGGCGCCGCCCCCACTCCCCTCTTAGTCCGTAATGCAAAATCTATATATGTATACATATTCCACAATTGTTATTGTAATTGTTTAAGCCAACTATTTGTGCCGTTATGTTTCGTTTGATTTCCTTCTCCGGCGTCACTCGGTGGGCGGCTCGGTCCTCCGGAGGCGGGGCAAGGCGCAGATCCCACAGATCCCGCTGGCAGTCAGCCTGCAGCCGAGGAACGACACCCCACCCCACCGCGTGTCGCTGCCGCAGAGCAAACTGTAAATTACTAACGTTAATAGCGCTTGTGCGAGAGCTAAGAAAGAGAATTATTTATACACAATAAATAAATTTTACTTAGAAAATACATATGTATATATTATTCCACCTGCCCGTGTTTCTACTCTTCTGGCCATCCGGCTTTCGGGGCTTGGCAACGACAAAGAAAGAAAGAAAGTGCCGACGGAGCTGAATTTGTCGACTTGCGACTTTGTGGGGCTCGTGCGATGGGTACAAAGGCCAGTTGCTGGTTGAAAGGTGGCTATGGCATAAGGCAATGGCCATTGTAAATGGAGCTATATAGATTACAGTGGAGACACGGTAACTGAACCCACGGACAACACTATAAAAGGATGCGGAGACCAATAAAACTGGCCCCTTTATTTATGGTATCTGGTTTTTTCTAAAGTAGTCTTGGAATCTAATCTCTTCTAGATAGACACTTCGATTCCTGCGCCTTTTGGCAAACAAACAAAGAATTGACGTACCTGGATAAATATATTTATATGTATATATTGTTGTTATCTGATCAGTATTTTCCTTGATTGGCCGTATCTTAGATGCCCAGTTATACATTCCCCGTAAATCCAAGTCGGAAACAGCCTATCTTATCGCGTTTCCTGGACTATTATTTTGGGCGAACGCGTGCCGCGGCATCTGGAGAGTCACTGGTTTTATTCCTCTGCTGATTTTGATTCGGAATAACCGCCGAGGAGAAGGCAGAGTCAGAGGAAACTTTCCCCACTCGGGCTGAGGGGTGTGAGGCAACCTTATCGCCGCTTGATATAGATAATGTGTGCCTAAGACCTGGAGGAGTGCTGCAATTACAAAATAATTCCCCGCCCGGCCGATTCATAGCCTGTGGCCGTGAATAAACTATCAATCATGCGACTGACTCATGGCGATATCTATTCCCTGCTCAAGTTCAGGGCGGCGGCTGAAGGCTCTTCAGCTCTTCAGTTCTTCAGCTCCTCAGCTCTTCAGCTCCTTAGCTCTTCGGTTCTTCAGCTCTTGGACTCGTGCCCAGCATGAAGGGCTGTACTTGCCACAGTATTACGTCTTCTGGGAGCTGCGATGTGGTAAGCGGTTATGGGTAATGGGGTAATCTGCTTCAGAATGTCAGGCCATTCGGGAAAGTACATGTATCTGGGCCAAGTTAATTGTGCTTTCCGCCGCGGCCACTCGAGCTGCTAGTTAGTGTTTATTTATGTTTCTATTTTGGCTATTTGTGTGCTCTTGGACGTGGCCTTATCTTGGCGGTGACGGCGAGAATCGCGAGCACTCTGAGTGGAAGCCATGAACTTGTTTCGTGCTTATCGGCAGACTCCACTTGAGCGGTTTCCAGGGTCTTCCTGCTGCGCCATGGCCCACTGCCGTGCAGCGACGAGAATCCGCATCCGAGTCCGGCTGGGATTTCTGTGGGGTTCTTCTCTCTTCTCCGGCAATCAATTAGCGCCTTGCTAAGGCTTCCGCATCGCGAGATGGGGGGGGCTTGGGGATGGTGAATCAAGTCGATGGCTAACTGCGCCAGTCTCAGTTTCAGTTTCAGCTTCAGTTTCAGTTTATTTTTTCGTACATTTATTTTGGCCCGATGGATTGGCTGCTGTGAGCCAAAAAAAAAAACTTGTTTACGGTTCTAGCTCGCTTTCGGCTTCCGCTTGTTGTTGGCGCTCGCCTTAACCCCGGACTGAGGCGGAGCAGATAGACGGAAGTGTCATAACTCAGCGAAGATCGATACTCTAACACCGCCGCACCGCCATTCGCTTCCGTTTATTGACCCCACCTGAACCTTGAGCAGAAGAAGAAGAATCTGAATTGGAATTAGCATAAACCCAGCAGAGCCGAATTCAAAAGAAAGTCGCTGTCGTCGGCGTGAGTCAGCGGTTTGAGCCCTCAGTGTAACTGGTCAAGCGCTGCCGAGGTGCCCAAGGTCCGAGTTCTCCAAACTCCGAGCTCCGAGCTCCGAGCTCTCTAAGCTCCCCAGGCCTCGGCCTCCAAGGCTGCCGCTGCGGTTCTGCAGCATTGAGCTGCTGCTGCAGCCAAAGAAACCGCCAAGTCGGAATCAAATTCTATCACGTGCCGCTGGCGCGATCCGAAAATAACTCGGCGGCATGCAAATCGAAACGAGAAATTAATTAATAACGGCACTCGGAGCAGCTTCAGCTTCAGCTTCAGCTTGGGAGATTAGCATGTGGTGGGGTCGGGTCCGAAAATATCGTGAAACACTTCCGTTTGACCCCAGCAGCTTGAGAGATCGCAGGCGGAAGCCGAGGCGAGCCTAATCGAACTCGTAGTCCGCATAATTTCCGTTAGGGCCGAGAGGTGCTCCCCCAGTAACCGACTTCCTGGTTCCAGTTCCATTCTCGGACGCCGTTCTCGGTCCGTCCAATTTGGTGGGGGTTCTGGGACCAAATCGGGGCCCGTTAATTCCGCATTATGCCGGACAATTACGGCCCATCTGCGATGCCGCGATAGATGGAACAGAGCCAGCGCAAACAGCGCATAAGCGATACCTCACGATTTCGCGGGTGACGCGGGGAGCGGCCTGTGTTGGCGGCCAGCTCGACGACGCCTCGGTTCATGGCTAGCAGCCACTGGTACAAAGTCCAAAAACTCGAAATTCCACACTCACACACAGACTAGCTTGGGCACATTACACGGAGCGCTAAATCATGCCAAAAGAGATTCATTCACGAACATTCTGCGGAGGTAAGTCCCCTTCGGCGTCGCAGGCGGGCTTGCGACAACCTCTCAACTCGATCTCCGGCTGAAAGGGGAGTAAGCGCTAATTGAGCACCCTCCAAGTTAATTAGCTTGGCCCACTCCAAGCGCCCCTACACACCTGTCAAAGGGGAGCACACACACGCACTCCCAGAAAGGTGGGCCAAGTTCAGAGAGCTGCTGTGACGTCGGCGGGAAGGCTTTCCAAAGCAGCCAGCCAGCTCCACTGATTCAGAGCCACTGATACACCGAAAGAAACCGAGAAATTCAAGCAGGTAATAAATAAGGTCAGTAAATAAGGTTATTGCTGTTCCTAAGGCTGCACTAAGTTAATCAATCTTTTAAGAAGATTAAGTTTCAAGACAATGCAAGAGTTGTACCAACTTGTACTCAAAATTGTAAACAAATAAATAATTTGTATATAAAACAAATCAAATTTCATGTCGAGTGTACCAGGAACGGGTTCTTGGAGCTATGGGGGGAGTTCTCGATGTAGCAATGTGAAGCGGCTACCGTTGGATGACCAAGAACAGGCAACTGTGACCTGTTTGGACGGAAGAAGCAGCTGAAGGGCAGAAGGGTGATCACCCGCCGCCACTCGGATGCTGAGCCATCGTCAGAACCGGACAATCAGCTACGCAGCAGTCAGAGCCAATTTTTGCACACTGCCGCATGACGGAGCTGTTTTCCTTTGTCAACTCTGGGCCTGAGCTTGCCCCGCTCCCAGGGAGGCGTCAATGGGTTTGGTATTGCGCACATTCCAGCCCGAGTGGCTGGAGAAGTGGTGGCTGACGCAACATTGAGAACTGGCCAAGAGGAACGAACGAAACCAAACGAAACGAGATGCATTTGGCCCACAAGTTTCCCCAAACAGAAGATCACTCATACGCCCGGTGTGCCGTGGCTGAGTGTGCGTGCTTACAGGCTTACAAGAAGAGGCGGCAAAGCTCACACATTGAAGCGAGTCATTGGACTAGTTTCATAACTGCCAAAACAACAACGTGCCTCCACAATCCCGCCCCCTCCCCTCCCCTCCTCGCGTCCCTGCCCGCACCTGTTTTGCGCTGAGCGCAAGCGCAGCCGCAGTTCGGCTCGCCGCCGAGTCGGTTTCAGTTTCGGTTTCTACTTCGGACGCGGGCTCTCGGTCCGGGCTCAGGTGAATCTGAATGCCACACACCTGGGCATGACCTTCATGGCTAAAAACAGCGACTGCGCTGCCCGCTGCGGCGATGCGACGCCGGCCGAGACTGCGGCAGAGGACAGAGACTGCGGCGAGCCAACACTAAAGTAACATTTTATGGCTAAAAAGCCAGCCAGCCGACGACAACAACAAGAATCTCGATAATAATAACAATAATCGACAAAGACGTTAAAAAGCAGCAACAACAAGTCCACAGACAACATGACGGCTAACAAAAACGACAACAACCGCGCCCTCCCGTTCCCTCTCCCACCACAGCCAAAACTGCCAGAGCTTTCAAGACGAGATCGAAAGCTAAACTGCAGCCCGAGATGCCACAGCCCGGAATTGCTGTGCCTTCGGGGACCGGGATAGGGCCTTGGCCACCACGGAGTACCCTAACAGGAAAATAAACTAGTCTCTCAGTTGTCTTCCGACAATTCTCACAAGTATATACATATCTCGGAACCTAATATATTCTCAATGATCTGCAAGGGTATACAATCTTCGGCACTCTGAAGCAAGCTTCCTTTCTGGTTTTTTGCTGTTTTTCCCCACTGAAATTCCTGAAATCGGCAGTTTAGGGACCGGCCCCTGCTCCTGCCAGTGGCCACCGCATTGTGGAAGCCGAACCCGTTCTGGCCATATATAGGACGAGCGGCGTCTCCAGTCCAGCAGTCGTGCCTCCTTTAGTGGGCCACCGGCAGCAACCATTTTGTGGACTCTGGCACTCTGGCCGGGCCATGTTTTGGACCCCACTTAATGCTGATTTGATGCTTTAAGCGTGGCCTGGCCAATTGGTATTCCGCCGGGCTGTTCCTCGCCTCGCCGCTCACCCGCTCCCGTGCCACCCATTTGCATAATTAGCAGCTGAGACGGAGCCGTCGACGTAGCCGTAGCAAGTCCATGATCTGTCTGCTAATTTTCCATTGTTGATGCTTTTCTGGGGATTTTTAGAACACTGCCTGGACTGAGGTTTATTTTTACCGCCAGCCAGACGCAATATAATGAACGAGATGACAAGAAACGGGGATCAGCGGCGGCGGCGTCTCTGGAAATTCCACAATGACGGGGCCAGAAACAAAAAAACCCAATCAAGATCAGGCGGGCATTTCAAAATATTGGTCCTTTATTGACGTCTTAAGTACATGGGTTCAGAATTCAGTAATTATATATGCTGTGGTAGGATAATGGCTTCGGTTCACAACAACAACGAATATCACTCATACCACGCGTGGTACCGGCGTGGATCTGGCTGCAGTCTCATCCTAAGTTGCGGTGTGTGTAAAGTGCGGTAAGTCGTCGTATCAAAAAGCTCGTTGGATTGTCTTAAGGTCGCTGCGGCTTCAAATCGGAAAACCAATTGAGTATTTGGAATCTAGGGCGCATAAATTACTGCCATGCAGGCTGGAGGGGAACTACGCGTTAGCGGTGGATCGCGCTCGACTTCTTGATTCCACGGCATGCGTCTTTCGCGACAGCGGTCACTGCTCGCTCGGTGCGCCCGGTGTCCGATGTCCAAGTGTCGCGTCGCGGGTGAAACTAATTAAGTAAATTTAACACGGCACACCGGAGCACTCCACTACGCCGCCTCCTGCTCCTCTAATGGCAGGCACTAGTACGCAAGTACGTAAGCGAAAACGAAAACTAATTGCAATTTCAATTTCAATGGAGAATAAACACAAGTGGGCAAAGCTACAATGGCATAACTGTTTGGATATATATATAAATAGGTATATATGGCAACTAATATACTTACTACTCGGCCAATGGCTTGATTTTGGTCTTGGGGTTTTTCATTAAGTTTATTATCACGTTACAGTATTGACTTAGATTATGTATGTATGCTTTGTGTGGGTTCTATAGCGTCTATATGCATATTAATTGGACACAACACAATACATAATTCGATTAATCCAGATTACAACCAATTACAGCCCCCGAGGCGGAGGAAATCATTATAAACCTTGCCAATACAACGCCAGCTTCAACCAATGTCTGGCATTGAAAACAGAATCAACCTTCATTTACTTAACTAAGGAAACAGAACAGTGGAACAATGTCTTTTCTTCTCCATTAAACTACGTACAAACAATTTGGCTAAACAATTTTCAGACTGGATGGATAATATATGCTTTACTTAAAGGACTACACTTCCGAGTACTCGGCGATAATGCTGATGATGGTTAAGTGTGAAAGGTTCTACCATAAGTTGAGTTGAGTTCGCTAAGTTTAGATATGTATCGAAAAGAGAGCAATTTCGACATGGAACTAAGGAGTATTACGAGTTATTGACTAAGAGCAACGTATTCAAGCTAGGGCTCGTTAGTATTTTAGATAGTTACGCCGGACAAGTCAGGGAGTCGGTGTTCTAAACACATTCTCCGTTTGCCACATCCGTTCTAAGTGAGAAACGCAAGTTTATAGTATAGACGATATAGGAAAATAACAAAAATTACTAATACTTTAGCTGATGTGCTATAAATAATATAAGAATATGATGTATCGAGCAACAAAAACGTAAAATAAACAAACATCAAAAACAATTCGCTACAAATTCTACGGATATTTGATAATAAGTAATAACTTTCTGCTCCAGTCCATAGTTCCTATTACGGCACTCGTCGCGTGTTTCCATCAATGTAAATAGTCGTCTTCTCTTATCAGCTAGAAAGTTATTGCGCTCAGTTGCCGTGTCTAGTCAGAGGGATTCGGTTGGACTTGGTTTAACTTAGTTATCGTTACGGTCTAGATTATGCATGATGGTTACGTGAGATGATGATCTTAGCGCTAGTAGTCAGTTCACTCAGTTCTATTCACCGTTCAGGCCACTCAGCTGGTGGCTCTGATGCTCCAAGCTCCGCTTCAGATCCACAATGGTGTTCAGTATGAGCTGTTGCTTGCTGCCGCCGCCCAATGCCGCCTGTCCCTTGGCCTCGTCCAGGGTCACATCTTGCATTGAGCTTTTTGCCGACACAGAAGCCGAGAGCTTGAGCTGCGAACGCTCGTGCGACTTGCTCCGTCCGTTGGCCTCTGTAATTTCTGTCTTTAATAAGGGGGATCACGGCCTTCACTCATCTACTCACCCAACTCCAAGTCAAAGTTCTTCTTGATCCGCTCGAACGAGGAGCTTCCCTTGTACACCTTGCGCTTCAGCGGCTCGCTGTGCGGGCAATAGAAATTGTTGTTAATCAGGGACTCGGCCTGCAACTGACTCTGGGCTTGGGTATCCAGCTTCGGCTGCTGCTGCTGCGGCAAGTAGTTGTGATTGCCCACATCCTCCACAGCCACGCAGCACTCCATTTCCGAGTCGCTGCCGTTGAAGCTGATCACTGTGGTTGTGGTGGTCGATGTCACCATCATGGTGCGTCGCTTGCCCTTGGGACTCTCCTGGAGACGCCTGCCATTCAGCTGCAACTGAGGTGAGAGCGGAGCCTTTGGCGTATTGCCGTTGTTCATCTTGCGCGGCGGCAGTTCCGGTGGAGCGTTTTGGTTCATAAAGTTCGTCAAATGCGTCTTGCGGGGACTGCAGCGACCCAGCTTGGGGCTGTTGGGCGGCGAGGCTGCAGAAGAAGTCTCAAACTTCAGCATCTCGATGCGCTTATTGATCGCAGCGGCCAGTTCATGCTCCAGCGGAGTGCTGGTCGGGGGCAGAGCCTGCTTCTTTGACTCCACCTCACTGTGCTTGAGCATCTCCACGCGCTTGTTGGCCAAGGGATTCAAGCGCCGCGGACTGGCGACGGGTGTGTCCCTGGGAATGCTAAAAAATAAGGTTTAAGTGGAGATATCCAAGGGATAACTTTGTTGAGTATTCCTACCTCTGCAAGCTGTTCTTCATGGACTCCAGCAGCGACTCGGCCTCCATGATGAGCTGCTTGTACTTCATGTCAGCCTCGAGGTCGGCTTTGAGCAGAGCCTTCTCGCTCTCTGCGATGGTAAGTGAGTTCTTTTCATTGACGCTGCCAAATATGAGTGAATTTGAGCGATTCGACAGAGGCGAAGTCTTGTAAATCCTGCAAATTTAAGTGGCTTATATATATATCAATACCGTATTTGGGACAGGACTCACCTCTCCCTGGGACCCAGAAGATTGCGACGCAAGCAGACAGGCGTGCCTCCCACGCTGCGAGTTCCCCGAGGCTCACTCAGAGGCGAGAAGGGCAGCTTTTCGCGGTTCTCGCAGCTCTTCTTGCGCGTCTTCAGGAACCGCTTGCGTCGTCGCTGCTGAGAGCCATCGGCCGCCTCCTGGCCACTCTTGCGCCGCGAGCGCGTTGACGACTTCCGCTTCAACATGGGGCTCATGGGCTGCTGGGAGTAATAGTGGCAGCTGCCCAGATTGCGTGCCAGATCCTGCCGATCGAGAACCACCTCTTGCATGGAGGATGTGTCTATAAAATCAATGTCCAACAGCTCGTCCGTGTCGCACTCATCGCCCGCATCCTGTCCAGTGTCCATCTCCGAGGCACAACAGTCAGTGGGATCCGAGTCACTGCTGCAGTGGGAAGGGAAAATGGGGTGGAAAGTGAGCAAGCCACTCGAGTTGGCCTGACTGCAGCGCTCACCTGAGTATGTCAGTCTCCTTCTCGTAGATGTAGCTCTCGTCAAACTTCCCAATCATCTCGTTGAGGGTGGCCTCGTCGTCGCTGAGCACAAAGGAGGTCGTGGTGGCCCCTGTTCCGCCACCAGCTGCCACAGGAGCCGAAGTTGTTGTCGTCTCCACTTGTTCCAAGTGACGTCGCTTTATGGTGTGCGGGGCATGCAGATTTTCCACTTCAGTCGACGACGAAGAGCCCTCGGACTCGTAAGCGACTCCTGTTCCAGGTGCAACCACCCCACCAGAGCTAGCACCAGCCCCACCGCCAGCAATGTCCACTCCCACTCGGGGCGACTTGCTGGGAGTGCCCCTGCCGCTGGGGGTGGCTTTGTTTGCTGTTGTTTTGGCCGCCGCAGCCGGAACTTCCAGCTCATTGCTCGACTTAATGCCCGACGAGGTGGTGGAGGTGGTGCTGGTTGCATCCAGCTCCAAGCGTGCGGGGCCCGACGAGCCCGGTAAGTGCTCGCCTGTGTTGTACCAGGGATTGGTCCTTATGCGACAGCGCTGTCGCGGCGAGGGAGCTGCAATGGAGGGGAGAAAGCAAAGCGAAGTGGGGCGTTACTCCAGTCAAGTCGGGACTCGAAATGGGGTTAATTGCTCAGTTGGTGGCACAACTCCACGCCCACAACTCACATTCAAAGAGCTTCGGCTGCTGGCGCAGAGCCAGCGGACTGGGCGACGACTCCAGGCCAAAGTTGCTCTTGGGCAGCGGATCCATTGGCGACATCTCCTCGATGCGGTTCAGCCCGAACTTGTAGCGCTGCGCCTCGATGGCCAGCGAGTTGACGCTCTTGGGGAAGTAGTGGGTGCCCGAGCGCATGTTGATGTAGTACTCGGGCGGGTTGTAGTTCGTGGCCGCACACGGCGAGGTGCCATCGGTGGAGTAGCCCGTGGAGTAGGCGCTCTCCGGCGAGGGCAGGCTGTGGGGCCGTGGTCCCGGCATGAAGTTGCTGCGCTGCACCCCCCGGGGAGTTCGCATTCGCGACCCTGCGGGCGGAGCTGGCGGTATGGGCGGCGTACTGGTCAAGTTGTCCATGGACTCGCTGCCCAGCTGAGCCGGCGCCAGCTTAGAGGGCAGCAGGCGGCCATAACGCACATGGTTGCTGCTCTGCCTGACTGGCTCCTCCTCGTACAGGAGTCGCATGGCGCCTAGGTTCTCGGACTGTGGCCGCTGGTGATTCGGCATGGGTGCCGGAGGGCGGAGCAACAGAGCGCCCACTTCTTCGTACTCTACCTCCTCCTCGGGTGGAATGTGATAGTCCCCATTGGAGGGTGGCTCCCTGAAGGTGGTCTGCTTGCCGGAAGAGGGCTCCTTGGAGCCAGTAGACCAGGACAACGACGATATGGATGACGAGGAGCAGTTAACCCGAACGGGCGACTTGTCGGCGCCAAAGCTATCCTTGCCGTTCGGCACGCTCAAGTGGTGCGATGGCTGCTGTGCCTGCAGCGGCTGCTGGTGCGTCTGATAGCAGTTCGGGGCGTACAGCAGGTTGTCCGACTTGGGCGAGGTGATGGCGTACGAGTCCTCATCCGGCGATTGCCAGCCATAGCGACGACTGGGGGGCTGTGGAAGCGAGAGGATCAGAATTCATCGTTACTCTAGAGGACCGCCGCTTACGTGGCACTGAATGGGCGACACTTCGCGCCTCCGCACCGGACTGGCGATGCTGTGGCTGCCGCTGCTGGTCAGCACCGGGCTGGTAAGGTTGCTTCCTTGCGGCGGCAGGGTGCCCGCCTTCTTTCCGTTCCCATGCCCGGAACTGGAGCTGCCCGCCTCCGCGGCGGCCTGCTTGTGCTTGCTGCCCTTCTTGCGAGGACGCACGATGTGCGTCTCCATCCAGGAGCGCAGCTTGGACCCGAACATCGTTCAGTTCCGTAGTCTTAGTCGAAATGGACGGATTCTAGTTGCTGTCGTAACTGAAAGAATTGGAAGAAGGGGAGAGGAGCCATTAAAGCTAGCTGGCAAATGCAATTCGCTGCAACAATGGAGCAAAAACGGACTCCTGGGACCACTTTGCGCTGATAAGGAAATCCATTTAATCCGGCACAAAGGCAGGGTCACATTTTCTATAGTTTCCTCCTGCCCCTCCCTGTGACCACTCTCTGTGTCTGTGTGTGCGAGGGTGGGAGTGTGTTGGCATTTTATGCGAAATTACCTTATTCGCAAATGCGGCCGACGTTGTCTGCCGCCTCATAATATCCTTCCTTTACGCCTCCTTTTATTGTGCGAGCGAGATGAAAGGCGGACCCAACGGTAAGCCTATACGGCGCGCACACACACGGATACGAACACGGACACACACCCACACGCAGGCACACTTCCTGGGTCTCTGTGTTTGTTTGTTTTTTGTTGACGGTTATTTTTTGCTGTTCAGTTCAGTCCCGTTCAGGCCGAGTACCGACGCACCCGAGTTGGGGGTTGTTTGTAAGCCTGCCCAACGATGGATGCTTGCCTCAAGGACTCCACCTCCCGCCCCCAAAACGAACTCAAGCTGTGCGGCAAAGTTACTGTACGTGTGTGTGTGTTTGTGTGTGGTAGTGGGTCTTTGGCTGTGTGGGTTGTCTGTGTGCGTCTGGTCCTCGGTTGTAAATCCCACGTAACTGTAAATTTTATGTCAAGCTATTTTCCCTTTTCGGCTGCAGACTCGAATGCTTAACGATATTTTGGCACTTTGCGAATATTGTTATTGTTGATTGGCAATAGTCGAACTTCGATTCGATTTGTGTTTCATGCAAATTATTCGAAAATGTTCTCGGCAAAATTATAAAGAAAAAGCAGAGTAGCTTTTCGAAGAAGAACGGCAAGTCCCGTTAGTTTTTGGGGCTGTTACGTGGAAATGCTACGTTTTTTAACTTTTTATTTCCGGTTGTTTTATATTATGTATTTATGTATTGGTATGCGATGTATCAACTTTTCGGTGGTTGCGAGAAAAGCGTGCGGTAGAATTTCAACTAATGATGCGCGGACCGGCGCGAAAAGAAAGCGTCCGCCGCCGTCGAAGGAAAAAAAGCTAATGACGGAATGCGCAGCGAGGATGTGCAGACGAGCCGTTACGATTTTAAATTAACTGCCTTTGCAGGGAGTCCTTGTAAAATTATTCAGATTGAGACAGTATTTTTTGTTTTGCAGTAGGTTTTCCACGTAAAACCGTGAAAATTACAGAGTTCAGCCTAAAAGTAATCCATTCGTTTATTTAAGTTCTTGCCCGCGCCGCTGTGCAGCACTGCGCGGAAGCAGCCCCCGGAACGCTGTTGTGAGCGCCAGCTGACTTGTGGCGTTGTCCAGCACTGCATATTAATATTTGGCGTTGGAAACATGCGCTGCTATTACGAGGAGCTAGGACTCCAAAGGGACGCCAACGATGGCGACATCAAGACCGCCTACCGCAAACTGGCCCTGCGCTGGCACCCCGACAAGAACCCCGACAGCTTGGAGGAGGCCAAGGAGCGATTTCAGCTGATCCAGCAGGCGTACGAGGTGCTGTCAGACCCTCAGGAGCGCTCCTGGTACGACAACCATCGTGAGCAAATTCTGCGGGGCAAGAACTCGGAGTACGCAGAGAACTGCCTGGACGTGTTCCAGTTCTTCACCAGCAGCTGCTACAAGGGATTCGGTGACGATGCGCAGGGCTTTTACCACGTCTACCGCGACGTCTTTGTCCAGATTGCCTTGGAGGACATAGAGTTCATGGACGGCGACGACCACCTTGGCCTGGCGCCGGAGTTCGGCAATGCGAATAGCAGCTACGAGGAGGTGGTTGGACCCTTCTACGCCTTCTGGCAGGCCTACAGCACCAAGAAGACCTACGAGTGGCTCTGCCCGTACGACGTGCGAGAGATCAAGGAGCGCTTCATCCTGCGCAAGGTGGAGAAGGAGATGAAGAAGATTGTCCAGGCGGCCCGTAAGGAACGGAACGAAGAGGTAAGCATTGGCGTTTAAAGTAAACTTCTGTGTTTGACCTTTTCTTTCTTTATTTGCTGTGCAGGTGCGCAACCTGGTAAATTTTGTTCGCAAGCGGGATCGCCGAGTGCAGGCCTACAGGCGCGTGCTGGAGGAGCGTGCTGAGGCCAACCGCCAAAAGCAGGAAGAGAAACGCAGGGAACAGCTGCGGAAGCGTCAGGAGGAGCTAGCGGCCGTCAGGGAGAACCAGGTCTTTAACGAGGGCTACGAGGAGCAGCTGAAGCAGCTGGCACAGCAGTATGGCAGCGATTCGGACGAGTACACGGATGAAGAGGACGAAGACAACGGTGAAGGCGACGCGGACTCGGAGGACGCAAGCGATCCAGACGACGAAGACCTGGAGGTGGAATACGTAGACGATCTGTACTGCGTGGCGTGCAACAAGACATTCAAGAACGCCAAGGCGCGGGCCAATCACGAGGAGAGCAAGAAGCACCGGGAGAACGTGGAACGGCTGCGACAGGAGATGGAGGCCGAGGACGAGGCCTTTAACGGCGACGCCTCCCACGAAGACAGTTTAAACGAAGTGGAAGAGGCTCTGGATGAAGTGGAAATCGCTGATGAACACTTATCCGGCAACGAGGCGCTCAGCGAAGAGGAATCCACGCAGACCAAGCGCAGCAAAAAGAATAAAAAGTCCAAGAAAGTGGCTGCCAAGCAAGTGCCGGAGGAAGCCAGTGATGGTCCAGACGAGCCCATAGACCTGAAGGCCACAACGAAGAGCGAATCCGAAGACGAAGACTGGAGCAGGGGTAAAAAGGCGGCCAAGAAGAGCAAAAGCAAAAAGACAACGTCAACGAACAAGGTGAAGCCCGCAGAGCAAACAGCTCCGGAACCAGCACCCAAGGAGGCCAGGACGGCACCTACGAACGCTGCCAAGGACGGCGATGAGGATCTCGAGGCGACAACGCCGCAACACACCTGCGTCACCTGCCGGCTCGTCTTCGACTCGAAGAACAAGCTGTTTGCGCACCTGAAGAAGACGAACCACGGTGTTTACATACCCAAGGCCAAGCCAGATGTCGAGGGCAAGCCGCCCGGCAAGGCCAAGGGCAGGCGCAACAAGTAAAGCTGGAAGGAAAGCCAGCCTCGGATCCGTACTGTGAAAAAGTTAGTCGTTTATTTATGCTAATGTTAAAGATAATTCAAGAATGAAGTTAAGTATGCTCGCTCTAAGCCAGAGAATGTGCTCCTTATTTCCGGCGGCAGCTACGGAATGCAGACCAGCTTGCTGCCGGACTCCACGCTCCGGCGGACGCGGGAGCGCATGTTGGAAGACTCCGCCTTCAGGCTCAGGCCGGCGGCAGCAAAGGTGAGTAGCACCCCGATAACTGCGCAGTAGAAGGAGATTCCTGCGGCAGGGGGCAAGTTTAAGTTGTGTCAGCAGGGAATTTAACACATTTACCTATGCTGCAGTCGGCGGGATAGAATGGTTCCGCCTCCGGACCGCACAGGCGTTGGACCCGTGCCGCCCGCCAGCCCAGCGGGTGCAGGAAGAGGGCCAGCATCACGCTTATCCCTGGAAAACAGGCATTAATTCGTTGTGTTGGAGGAGCTGGAGATCGGGGCACTCGGCTTCTCACCTGACACCACCTGGGCGCAGGCGGTCATGTTGTGGATGCTCTTGCCGAACGCCGACTGGCGACAACAGGTGAGCAGGGTCAGCAGCACCGTGACCGACAGCAGGGTGAAGCCGAGCGAGACGAAGAACATGGCAGCCTTCCACTCGCCGGGATAGACGCTGCTGTCCGTGGCCAGGCCGTCCAGGTCGAAGCGGCCGCAGTGGAAGCCCCCCTCCTGCATCACCTTGCAGCGCGTATAGATGCCCACCGAAGACTGGCGCCTGGGATTGGCCGCTTGGGCGGGGCCCAGCAGCCACTTGGGCGTGACCAGGGCCACGGCGAAGAGCATGTCGGCCACCAGGCTGCAGAGGAACCACACCAGGCTGGCGCTCGTGATGATAACGTAGCACATATCGGCAGGTCCTCCGATTCGAGATTTTGATTCCGATTTCAGCACAGTTCACAGATCGCCAGCGACGTCAGCACTGGCCGGGTAGATAATAGACTCTAAGCGTTCGTCTCTCGCTCTGTCTGAGCACGCACATCCCACACCCACCCACAGCAATGGCACCGCAACAGCGTCACCCACCACCGCCGCGCCAGTCGCCACCACCAGCAGCGCAGGGGCCAGAACTTCCTCCCAGCTGACCAGCCCGAAATGGAATTGTTTATTTTATGCTTTCGCCGCTCGCCGTTCGCTGTTCGCTGTTATGCGCTCGCCTTTTGCGTCTGTTGTCTGTTTTATGTTATTCACCCCGCACACACACGCTCACTGCTGCCGGAGGGAGTGGGGCCGCGGATGGGCTCTGGTGGGGGAGGGCAGTCCGGGGCCAGGGCCAGCGGTCGCGTCAAGTACTCAATTTGTAGTTGCAATCGAAGCGGAGAAAGAAAGAAAGAAAGAGCGAGCGAGCGAATAAAAGAACTCTGCTGCCTCGATGGCGTTTTCGCTAATTCCCCCCAGCGGCGGTGGCTATTTGGCAACTCTGTGCTGTGCCACACTCTTCTGGACTTCCGTTCGCGCAGGCGTCGCCTATTCCGTTGCCGTTGCCGTTGTCGTTGCTGCTGCTCCACTGCGTCATCGCTCGCCGACACCAACCGACTGAATGAATGGGGCGCATTAAAGCCAGCTGCAGTCCCGGTTCCCAGACAGAGACGGAGCCAGGCCCCAATTGCAGCACTGCGAGAAACGCTTGTCGGAAGAATTGATTTGTGATTAACGAGCATTGATCCCTCCTTCTGGAAATGGGTGAGTGCGCGGCACTGATTACACATTACAATATTAAATGGGGAATTAATATTTGATAGTTGCACTGTCCCAAATCTAATATAAATGTTTGATTTGAAAAGACAATGTAGCTTATCTTTCAATCTTAATAAGCGACCAGAAAGCTAACTTCGGGAAGGGCCGAATTTGAAATAATCATAACTCAGCCAAAAATGCATTAATTTTAATTCGGAAATGTGTCCTGTGTTAGTTTTTATTAGCTAAATAAACCTTTATACTTAATTTAAAATTTAAAAAAATTAAAAATTTTCTCAATTTTCGAAAATTTTAATGATGTAACCCCTTATAAAATTTTCAAAAAATTCAAAAAAATTGTATTCTGTCGGGCATATCTAGATCGATTCAGATTTTGATGCTGATCAATAATATATATGGTTTATAGGGTCGGAAACGACCCATTCACTATCTAATTTATATAAAACCCTGAGAGGGTATACAAATGCAAATACGAATGAAAACAATAAATGAATGCGCTGAATCAACAAATATTTATGTTTTCCCTAAAAACACGACACATTTTCTATATAAAATGTAAATATAAAGAAAGAAAACCCAAGCAAGCTAATCTAAAGGAATAAGTTCCATTGCAATTACTAATTATTATATAATAATACAAGTATTTTAAACCTATTGCAGCTGGAAATTAACATTAACCAATTAGGTGCATGTGTTATTAATAAAAACAGGTTATCAAAATCTTAAACAATTTAAAATTTCCCTGTTTTCTTCAAGTGTGGACATGCAGATGTGGGCGCCGCGCCGCAACTTCGAGAGCGCGGAAATCCAGACATTCCAGAATCGGGCCGCCAAAGTGCTCTCCCTGGCTAAATCTCGCTCTCCGCGCGCACACACACGATCGAGTTGGATCCGATCCGACAACTCCACCAGCAGCAGCCCCACTCCCCCACTCCCTGGCCGAGCGGGTGAGTGAGTAATGCGGCGTCTGCTCGACTCGATTCGATCGATGCAAATGGCTCTGCTGTAATTCCGATCGCGCCGATCACCGGTCGAGCGGTTATCAGTTGACCGCGGCCACTGGGGGCCATTGCGTCATCTGGCTGGGCGCACTCTGTTTGCGTACAGCGATCGTGACCGAGTCCGTAATGAGATCCGCACACAAATTGCGCCGCCTGAGGAAATCACTTTCACTCTCGTTTTCGTCGCCGGAACAGAATCCGCCATTGGGATCACTCTCAGTTGGTCAAGATGCCGCGTTGGATGGCTTTCCTGCTGCTGCTCCTCGTGGGTGGCACCCTGGTGCAGGCTCACTACTATTACGACTACGGCTACTGGGAGATCAACGAGCCGCCGCCGCTCTGTTCCGACTACGAGATGCTCGTGGTCAACACCCGCCAGTGCGTGAGACGCTGCAACATCGTTTGCCGGAACGGCGTTTGCTTCGAGGACGGGCCCTGCCCCTGTGCCGACCAGTATGTGGGGGCGAATCCGGACGGACTGGTCTGTGCCGCCGAGTGCTTGCCCGGCTGCCGGGCGGCCGGTGGCTACTGTGCCGCCCCAGATCTGTGCGTGTGCCGCAAGGACAGGCACTACTACTTCGATCCGCTGTCGCAAAAGTGCCGTCATAGGGCTGCCCGGCTCCTGGATCCCTGCCTGGGGTAAGTAAGGTATCTATGGATGGAGTACAGTAACAGAATGTCCTCTGCAGACGCTGCACTCATGGCACCTGCTCCTCCGACGGCCAGTGCACCTGTGCCCAGGGCTACGAGCTGCGAGCCACCCTGCTCCACGGGCAGCAGTGCATGCCCATCTGTGACCAGTGAGTAGCAAGCTCTGACGAGCTGTAGCCCCTACTTAATCTCGCTCATCTCTTCCAGCGACTGCGGTCCCCATGCCTACTGCTTCGCGCCCAACTTGTGTGCCTGCCGGCACAAGCACCTCCATTATGCTCGCAACGGCATCTGCTCCAGGGACTATTGACCCTGGGATCAAGTCAGCTGCAACTGCCGGGGGCTGTTTTAGGTTCCCGTTAGCGTCATCCAGTCGAAAATCCCTAATTTCAGCGGTTTGTAAATATGTAGTTCTGATATCTTATTTATTTAAATTATATTAATTATTGTTTGGGGATATTTTAATATTAATATCATAAGATTTGACACATATTAATAAAGTGGGGTAACCGATAGACCTCACTTTTGTAGGGGACACGTTGGGAGAGAGCCCCAAGCCCCCAAAAAAAGACTCGGAGAGCGGAAGAGTGCTTGGCCAACCAGTTTTGTTGTTGCCGCTCCCAACTAGCCAAATTACATAGCGATTTTGTTATTGTTTATAACAGATCAGACACATGGAAGGCCCGTCGCTTAAAATTTGAATTAATTACATAAATATGTCTGTATATATCCGATAGCCAGCAGATCGGCGGAGAATCAAGAGCGAAGCTAGGCAAAGGCATGCGTACGTGTTCTCCAGAGGCGTC
>JAEIIH010031757.1:0-38251 GCA_018904745.1 Drosophila orosa
CCTATAATTACGGCTTATGACCAGTTTCTGTAATATTTCTTAACCAAAAACCTTTATTTCTTTAAAATTAGCTATATTCCTTTATAATTTCTTTACCTTTTGTTCTCGTGTCACTTGTTTTTCTCCCTGTACCCACTCCTTGCGCGCTTTTCCAACCGCCTCCTCCCCCATTTTCACACATGCCAAGTGCCATAGATCATAGTCAGCTCCAGCTGAGGACCAGAGCAAAAAAATAAAAAAGAAATGAAATTGAGTATAAGCCACTACAAACGGCGGCACTACAAACGGCAAGTGGGCGGGTGTGTGTGTGTGTGTTTCTGTGTGGCAGCCACCGCAGGTGGCACAGAAGGTTCGTGGTTCTGGCTCCAAAGTTTCGCCACAATTAATGTGAATGGTGAATATGTTTAATTGTCGACAGGCATGCCATAACCGAAAAGGAGTCGTCGAGACACAATGCAAATTTAACTCGGAATAAAAATTAAAGTTTCTTGCTTTTCTCGAGAGAGTGAGAGAGAGAGAAGAGTGTACCTTCTAGACAAAGCAAATTGCTAGTTTTGCCATCTTCTACACGCTGTCATGCTCAGAGGCGTGGAAACGAGGCATGTCCTTTGAGAATGCAAAAAATAATGTATTTAAAATACGAAATAATTACAGAGGGGCATAGAGAGAGAGACACACAGACAGTGGCTTAAAGTGCTTTATAGGCCGGAGTTAGGTTTAATTTACAATCAATTATAGCGGATCCTCCTCGCATTGTTAACCTGTCCGACACATTTAAATGCAATTTAATGCAATTTATGGGCTTACCAGCCACAGCCAGCTGGGCAGGCAGAGTGTAACCTCCCAGCATGCTTTATTATTATGCACGAGCATATGCAGAACAGCGAATGGCGAACAACGACTCTTATTAAAAGCGGAAACAATGCGCACTTCCGCTTCAATTGTGCGTGTGTTTCCCAGCATGTTGTATGTGTGTGTGTATATGCCCCGGCTTTCAGGTTTTGCTGCTCGAGCACGCAATGCGGCTGGGAGTGAGGTCCTGGTTCTGCCTCTGCCTTATTATTCATGCCGCTGCCACTGCTGCTATATAGCCATTCCTGGCTGATAAAACTTAACAATTTATGGCCAAAAGGGGCGTGGCCACTCGCCGTACAAAACACTTGAATGCACTCAAATAACGAGGCCCATAAATAAACAAGCGTTCAATTAATAGGGATCCAGGCCCATGCACAGGCCTACGTTGCGTATACGCCATGTAAGCCGTAAGAAGTAGCTGGCTAAGCGAAAACTTAAGAAACCCTGCACACTTACCTCAACTCTTAGCCATCGCCAATGGGATCCAGGACATCTCCAACATCTGCAAGAAAGAAGAAAGAAATATTAGAGTAAGCAGAAATCAACATAAAATTCACATTTGTCACCCCGCCAAAGTTTTAAGTCTCGCCCTTCCTCCTACCCCTTAGATATAAATCAATCTGAGGAAGAAGTCACATGTGGAGGGGCGAAACGACTACGCCCACTTGTAAGACACAGCCAAATGGGTGTAGCTCCTTCAGCATTTCGTGTTGTGATTTATTTTAAATTGCGTTTAGTTTCGCCGCTCACAAACTGACTGCTGGATGTCTCACTAAGCTTATTTGCCCGTTTTTAATGTCATTTTAAAGACAGCCAACTGACAGGCCAAAAATCCATATAGCCCAGCCAAAGGACACTAAAGGAGAATACAGAGAAAGATGTAGTGGAGATGTAGAGAGAGAGAGAAAGGTCACAGAATATGCTGTCATCACGATTATCCTTAACGTCGTATGGCTGCCAATGCCAGTTGTTTCCTTTTCCGTTATAACCCTGACCAAAACACACCACACACACACACAACACACACACCCATGTGATGCCATTCCGGATGTGTAAGAATTTGTAAAACGAGCCAGCAGCCAGATAGAGGACACAGGACACAGGACACAGCTAGGACCTGTTTGAAAAACGCACAGAGGTCTCAACTCACTCTTCGATAAAAGCCAAAAAAGCAGAAGGCAAAAGGCAGCAGAACACAATCATCTCTCTCTGTGTGTGTTCGAAAAGTGCGTTAGGTGGAAAAAAAAGGGGTTGTCCTTCGTCCTGCTGAAGGGAAGAAAAAATCAGCCAACGATAGAGAGTCTCTTTGTTGTCTGCTAATTTCGTTTCGACATTTTTTCCCTCCTGCAGATGTCTCGAACTCTTCTGTTTTTTCTTGGTTTGCATAATTCGTTTCTTTATTTTTTTCTGTTCTTCTGTATTTTGTCTGCTCTCGTCGACTGCAAATTGAAATTTAAAATTTATGCAAATTTCTGTACGGCGCTGTCAAGGCGAAAAAGGGTTTTCCCGTCGTCGACAGCGTGGAAACTTCAATTTGATTTCATTTTTGATGGTGTTGGTAATTGTGCCAAAATGGGAGCAAAAAAAAAAAAAAAAAAGAAATAAAAAAGAGAAGGGACAAGCACAATGGGGGAAACTCTCTGGCAAATTAATCGAAATTAAGTCCGAACATTTTTATGGCATACTTTAGGGCGACGCCGCGCCTAGGGGAAAATGGGGAAATGGTTGGGAAAAAGGCGAGGAGGGGTAGGCTGGGGTACTTTATCTAAAATCTCTCGGCATGCCAACGCCATTACAGAGTCAGTTTGGACTCGCTTAATCACTGTCCAGCATGCAGTCCCTGCTAGTCCCGAATTTACCACAGCTTTTCCAGTCTCAACCCCTCCCCCCTTGAATTTCCCGGCAGGCTTTCACATATGAGGAGCTGCCACTGCCGCTGCTGTTGTCGCCATCGCCGCGTGCAATTAATTAAAAACAAACAAATTTGAAAATGCACGACAGTTGGAGAGGGGCTGTCTCTCTCCTCCCGGGAGAGAGCCCAGATTCGGGATTCGGCGGTGGCTTCATAGCAGGCCAAACTGTCAATGAACAATGCCAGCAGCCAGCAGCCAGCAGGACACTGGACGCGAGTCAGTGGACACTGGACACTGGACTCGACAGTGGACGCCTGGCAGGCGACAAAGTTGCTGCCCTAAGCGTTTTTTAATGCACAGCACAGATTTCCTGCAGCTGCCCCCTGCTCCTACTCCTGTGCCACTCCTTCGTTCTGCCTCTCCGGGGCCCCTTTGGTAATTTCGTTTTATTATTTTGCAGTTTTCTGTTGCCAGCTCTGCTCCACTTTGTAAATATTAAATTATGAGAAAGAACGGGCACACAGGCACCAAAAACGAAAAAAAAAAAATAAGAAACGAATCAACGAACTTCTGAAATTTCCCAAATGGAAACAGGAACAGCAACACGAACACGAACACGGACACGGGACGGGCACAAAAACAGATAACAGTTACGCTTACGGCCGTAATAACTGCAGTCTGCCGTACGGAGAGTTCCGCACTCCGGCGAACGTCGTCTGCAGTTGGCAGTTATGACACCAGGTGAGCTCCCATTCCCATCTCCCATCGCCCATCCCCTCTTATGCCTCCTGCGACTTTGCAGGCTTAAAAAGGAGTTACTTTTGAGGGCATTACCAAGGAACTAAGAAGTTGGCAGGCCTCACTAAGTGGATCAAGTATATAAATTGATATAGGGACAGGGCTGGGGTAAAAGAAACTGAGTGGATTTTACAGGTATGTCAAGAAATAAATTATTTAAGGAATTTTGAGGCAAGATTCTACTTTGCTTGGTTATTTTTTAAAGGTTTTTAATACTTGGAAAGTGTTTTTAATACTTTAAGCTATATTTGGTGATAAGTTTTCTTAGGAATATAATTACTGTTGGGGTTTTTATGAATTTATTAATTATTTTAAACCTAATTTAGAGTTATTTCTCAAATATAAATATATCCTGTTTTATGGTGACAATTCCTGTAAAGACCAAATTCCCAATATTTCGAATACTTTAAATATGTTTTCAATAATTTAAACGGTGTTAATAGTTAAGTTCTTATAGGAACTAAGTTTTGTTTTGATGGTTTTATGGAATATATGGATATAATTAAGACTAACTAAGTATGAGGATATTTCTCCCCATTATCACTAGAAAGTGTTAATTTTCCATAAAATAGTTTATAAAACACAATTTTCTATGCTCTAAAAATAGGTTTAAGTATTAAAAACATATTAAATATATTAAAGTATGTTTTTAAATGTATTATAATATGTTTTTAATACTTAAACCTATTTTTGGAATACAGTTTTCTTTGAAATTCAATTAATTTTGAGGGTTTTCATGTTGATACAAAATATAATTAACTAAATGTTAAAAATGTTTATACAAATATTCGTTCAAATTATTAATTTTCATGAGAATTGTTTGTGAACATTTCTACCTTAATTTGCTATCTCTCCTCAAATTTCTTACATCTTTCCCAATTCTCCCTTAGTGGCAATAATCCTCAACTTGAAGCACCCAAAAATCACTACTTTATGATGGTTAGGGTACTCAGAAATTCGATTTACTTTATTAAATCTCGACTCGGCACGGGCTTACTGTTCATTTTTGTTTGTTTTCTGGCTTCACGGCCGCTTAGGCACAGAAAATTCACAACGGCACAACGCTGCGTATACGTAATGCTGTTACTGCTGCTGCTGCTGATCCTTTCTCCCTCTCTTTTCAGCTGCTTGAACAATTACATGACGCCTTTGCCATACGCCATATGCGGCAAATGGCCATAGTAACGGGGAATGGGCCTGCATTCATACATGGATATGCCAATGATGGTCATCGTGCTAACTGCTTTAAGTGCAGACAGAGCAGAGTAGAGCAGAGCAGGCGAAAAAGGATAAGGATGGCAGGAGAGGAGAGCGAGGAGCAGCACTCCAGTGAGAAAAAATTGAAATTGAAAAAACGACAAAAGTTTGCGGCCGCATCCGGAGCAGAGTCCTCATCTTCTTCTTGCCAAGCTGCCCTCGTGGCTTCCGCTTCAGCCCGAGTCCCGTCATCATTCGCATTCGTGTCCTGTGCCTGCTGCTGTCGTTTGTCGCATGCAATAAGTGCTAGTTGAGTGGCGGCACTTGAAACCAGAGCCACACATTCAATTGGCCGTCTCTGGAAGGCTCTCCTCTCTCTCTTCTCCCCCATTTTTTTTTTTTTATTTTTTGGCCTGATTCGAATCCTGGTTTGTCGTGCCCTGCACTGACTGCATGTGTTTTCCAGCGGCGCTTCGGATTTCACTTTTGGCCCTGGGTGTCGTTGCTGGCGACCTGACGCCGCCATTTCCGCCGACCAGCACGGAAGTGGCAGGGAGTCCGTTTCCCCTCAGGTCCCTCAGTCGCTCAGTCCCTCAGTCCCTTAGTCCTTTTCCCCTGACCTCCATCTTTCCTCAATTCCTGCGGATTTGCTGCCGCGGCCATTGCATACGAAATGTGTTGCATACATTTGCGGGCAGCTGCAGCAGCGGCAGGTTGGACGGCAGGAAAAAATTCACAGAATACACGCAAAAAAATAAAAGGCAGCAGCAGCAATCAAAATGGAAATAAACGGGAATGGAAACGAGATGCCTTGAAGCAGTGATGAGGTTTTGTGTGCTTTGAAAGGCAAGATTTTAGAAGGAAATGTAAGGTGTTTATACATTTTTCTGGGTCTATTTTATCTTTAAATAATTCTACTAAACAAATATATTTAAAAATAAATATACCCTTAAAATAAATATAGTTTCTTAGCACAAATATCTTTGACCTTCTTCGGCAAATTTTATAATTAAAGATACTCTCTTTTTTGTTGGCCAACCTTTCGTCCTGTAACCGATTCTTGGCATCACTGTTGACCATACAAATTCGTATAATAATGGTTATGCAGGACGTAGGGACGAGTGGACGGACATTGGCCGCTTAGAAGCCGGCGCGCGTTTTCTTTCAGGTTTTCAGGTTTTCCAAACCGCCGCTTTCTATGCATACAAAAAGGTAGCCTAGGTAGCCTAGGCATGTGTGCGAGCGAGCGGCTAAAGGATAATGTCCTTCAGCCAGTGGCAGCCATTTGCCAGTTTGCGGTTTCCGTTTCGCGTCCTTTTTCGTCGTGCAATTTCAGTTTTAGTCGAGTTTTTAGTGGCGTCCACAACTCGGCCATTTAAGCACATTTGTCGTCTCATTGTCCTGCCAGTGTCCGTGCCCCCTCTCTCTCTCTGACCACCGCTGACAGTGTGCTAATTAGAAGTCCTTGTTGCTTGTGGCCACAACAAAACAGACGTCCACAGGACACGGCTACAGCTACAACTACAGCTACATGGCAGCACAGCCCTAGACAGAATGGCACATAAAACCAAGGCAAGGCAAGGAAAGGCAGGGAAAACAATGAAAACTACTTTGAGGCCAAAGTCAGGCAGCGCAGGCCTTCGTTTTTGGCTATAAAATGCATGGATGTCCTTTGGCCACTTGAATGTCCTGGCACGTTTTGCGTGCACTGCACATTTTTATTGTGATGCCTTGGCTCTCTTGGCTCTCGTAGCTCCTTGCGATGTGTGACTTTAATTTCGAGTCCTGGGCCATTAAAACGATGTGGTGTGGTGTGGTGTGGTGTGGTAAGGGGGTAAGATATCTTCGTTCTTCCGTTTTCCCCGTTTTGCCAAAAAACCGCACGAGAGATATGCCCGGCCAAAAATATAAATAATTGCTTTGCCTGCTCAACTGTGAGGAAGGGACGGCATGTGGCGGCTGGGTAGAGCGAAAAGGATACCAACTGGCATTGTCTTCCAGTGCAACGCACATTAGTTCTCGTCTCAGTCGAAAGCCCTCTACTCTACCCATATATAAAGCACTCCGAGTTTAAGGGGCTTAGTGCCTCTCGCAACTCGGAGCTCGGACCTCGGACCTCGGACCACCACATGACTTCATTTTTCCTCGGGCCGGAGAGCATTTATAAAATAAAATTTGTTTATTATGAAAATGCAGCGATGCGAGATAAGCAAGTGCCAGTTGCGAGCCACAACAAAGTTGGCCACTTGACTGGCCAATGCCGGCCCCCAGCTCAGCTTAAACCTCTCCCCCTTAACTTTCCACCCAATGCCTGGCCATTTCCCTCCCTTATCCTTGTTAATTGCTGCGGTTTCCGGCTGCTGCCTTCCCAGTTTTCTTGCCAACAAAAATAAATGAATATTTTTGCGCCAGCTTAGACATGAGTGCAGAATAAATTGTTTGGCATCTTCTGCTGCTGCTTGCCTGAATTATGCTGCACCGTATCTGTATCTGCAAGTTGTATCTCTGTACTGTACAAGTATCTTTTTGTTGGCAAATCAAGTGCTGGCGGCTGGCGGCTGGCGGCTGGCTTGGACTCGGTTGAGTAATTGCCAAAGCATAAATAAGTCACCCCCCCGCCGATGGACTTTTATGCCCGGCGTTCGAGCGGAAACGGAAATGCGAGCTTAGCTCGGGGGGGACTCTAACTGGGCGCAAAACACTTTTAATGGCCACAATAAAAAAAGCCAGGCGCGGGCATAAACATTAATGAGAAAGCCGTCAGAGGAATGATAGGTGGTGGTGGCAAATCGATTGGGCCAAGAAGTGTTACCAATTCTATAGAAGAAAGCGAAGCGAGCCTTCCTTCTTCTTATTATCATCGTAGCCAGCGAGCTGCTGCTGCTGCTGCTACTGCTACTGTGCATAATTTATGCCTTGGCCATAACTCAAAACCGGCGACGGCGAATGTTTAAAAATGTCTTGCAACTGCAACCATAATTCCTGCTGCTCGACGGCAATAAATCACAAAATTTTCCATCTTCCATCTGCTTCGGAATCTGGTCTCGCTCCCTCTTTCCTCCTGCCGAAAATGGAAAGCTCGGGGAAATGCATATTGGCTGAGTAAAGCAGCCACACACGACATTAACACGTGACAGGCGCCAGGGAAATGAGAATTTTCCCCTCTCTCTCAGTTGCAGCCTGTTAATTTCATTCATTATTTATGGTTTACCTCAAAAACGCATCAGAGAATGGTAACCGACAAGCAGCAAAATGCAACCTGCAGCCAAGTACTTCGTGCCACTTACAACCCTGTGGCACAAGCCATTCCCCCGCAGTTACACTTTTAATTAACAAACGCACGAAAATGCTGTCATATATGGGAATAGGGTTGGTTTTTGGGGAGGGAAATAGCGTGTTACTATTATTAGGAGGAGGGATATTGCATGTGTGAGCATAAATGCAAATGTGCACACACAACGAAATAATAGATAATAATGGCAGAGGGTATAAAGAGCAATAAATATTAATTAGCCAGATTTTCAGTATTAAACAGAAGCTTTAAAATACCAATATTATAATTATAAAACAATTATGTGATGCGCAGGATAATGAATAGCTGCATTAGATAGTTAAATTCTAATTAAATGTGTGATCAATTTAAGAGAGGTATATTTTAGTGGAACAACTAGTAGAAAATATGGCTGTGTTGGAATGAATTAATTAGATTTTACAAATAGGCAAAGAATACAAGTTTAGACAGGATTTAATTATGCTTTCTAGTGTGCTTATTTGTTCCTTTAACTGAAAAAGTTTTCAGAATTGAATAAACCATACAATCGTACTTGTTCTCTTAATTAAAAAAAAATATTAAAAGTAATAATTAAATAACGATTTTATAGCTTTTAACTTAAAGAAGAAACTGTATACAAAACACCCTACACTTTAAATTAAATTATTTTAAATTCCCTTACATTTCCCTTGTATTTTATTTATAGGCTCGCCTTCCGCACATTACGCATACGCCGCGTGGGTCGCCTGCCACGATGACATTCAGCGAATCCTCCGCTTTTTTTTGTTGCAATGAGTGCATTGTTGTGTCTTCCCCTCAATGCAATTAAGAGCTGGCATTAATCAACAGGCTCTCTCCTATCCCCCTCATCTACTCCCCAGTTCCCCTCCGTTAACCACTGAGAACTATTCTCCATAGTTATAAAAATTTCGGTATGCTCCCTTTTTTGGACTCCATGGGGAGGATGCTTTAATTTATTTAGACCAAATACAAACGCAAGCGAAAAATGGCAAACGACAGAAATTTATCTCCTGCACGCCTTGTCGCATAAATTATGTCGAGGAAGGGGAAGTTGAGCTGGGAGGGAGGGCTTTTCTCTGGCGAAATTAATGAAAGCAAGGCAGTGCCGGCGAAAAGATGCCGAAGCAGCGTAAAACACGAGACAAAAGACAGTTAAAATGAACTAAAATCAAATGAAATGTGGCCACCAGGGGCGGCGACGAAATGGGGCGGGATGCCTAATGACAGCCAGCGAAAAAAAAAAAAAATAGGAGGCGTGGCGGGGCAATACAACAACAACAGGAATAGGGAAATAAAGAGTGCTGGCGAATAGGAAGCGGAAATGAAAGCAGCGATGCCGAAGGACGACGCTAAAGATGCGATGTGATGCAGCATTGGGAATGCAACAAATCACAAGTGCAGCAGCAACATTGCAGCAAAAGGAGAGGCTGCAGGAGCTGCAACAGCAGCAAATGTTGCATGGCAAATGCGATTGTCAAGCAATGACCTCATTAAGGAGGGGCAGGGTGGTGGCGTCCAGGAAGTCGATGTTCATCCTGCCTGGCAGCTCCACTCGCCACAATCCTTGTCACTGGCGCCTCCCTGGCCCCCGCCTCCGCATTAATAACTGCCAACCGCAAACAATTATAGCGAACTGAGCAGCAGAGATTGGGTGTGGAAAGTGACAAAGGCACTGGGAAAAATCTTTAGAAACTTGAGAGATATAAGAAGATATTATTAGAGGTTTATAGGATTAATTTAAGAACCAAATGCAGGGCTAAACAATTTTTTTAAATGGTTAAAGCTTCCCTGCTCAGAAAATTACTCATTTTAATGACTTTTTAGTCTTATATTCAATGAATTTCAACCTATTTCATAACCCCTTATCGTCTTAGTGTATCCTCAACACCTCAAATGTAGGAAGATGGCAATCCCTGGGTGAGTTTGATGAGGGGGCGGGATAAGCAGCCGCAGGCAAGCTGTCACCAACCATACAACGTCATATACGTCAAGCGAATGGAAGTGCGAGTTGCGAGTGCGATTGCGAATCAGGCTATAAAGGAGGAGGATCTGAAGGGGTTATCCTGTGGGCTTCAGCCTCTAATAATGGCGATATAATCAGTGCTAACAAAAAGCGACAAGGAGTAGCAAGAGATGGCAAGCCGCAGCACAAAGGTGACAAAAACGGGACAATGACATGGCCACGGCAAAACGGTTTCCAACCAAAAAAACACACACTCCTACATGGGGAAACACCCACAGAGACACCTGTCAACCGCACTCAGAAGGAGCGAACTGTAAACTGTCATATCCTTAAAGCGGTTCAGGCTAAGCCCCTCCTCCTCCCCCCCAGAAAAAAAAAGAAAACCAAGACAAGCCAGAACAAATTACGTCGCATTTAAGTTTCATAATATGCTTAAAATGAAAACGCACAAAAAGTTTTCCAAGGAGCGGTAAGAAGTGTGCAATATTTTCTTTTGAGTATTGTCAGAGAGAGAGAGAGAGAAACTAAACCCCGAAAAGCACCTGCCGGGCCACCTGGAGTGTGAGTCTAGCTGAGTCTGCTGACTGCAGTCTGTGTCCTGTGGCCAAGACAATGGCCTGCGACAAGTGCAGGAGAGTGTGCAGGAGGAGTCTATAAAAACGAACGGGGAAGGAGGCAGTCGCCACCTCTCTCTCTCGTCGCTCGTCTCTCGAAAAACTTGCAAATGCACAACGGAGTGGCAGTGGCGGCGGCGGCATTGCAAAACCGCATGCTCAACATGGAATAGAAAGAATAAACTAAGAACTGCAACTACAACACATTTGCAGGAGGAGGTGGGACCACCGCCACATCTCATTGTCTGCCGAGGACACCCTCCTCCCAAAAGTCCAGCTCCCTCAAAAAGGATTTCAGAAGGAGCAACAGACAAGACAGCGAACAAACACACAATTGTGTGGGTGTCGTCTCTGTGTGTGGGTGTTGTTCTTCCCTTTTTGCCACATGGCCATTGTTGGTGCTGCTGCTGCTCCTTTTTTTTCACACAATATCATAGGAGTGGGGAAAGCGGTGTTGCCGGCGACTGACAGCTGCGGGAATGCAGTTTTATTTACACTTTATTGACTCGAAATCAACTTGAAAACATTTGCCCATTTATGTTTAAACAGCTGACAAGGCAGGCCATTTTTCGGCAAACGGCCAGAGGCAGAGTTCAGTGGGTTTTGTTAATTAAGTTATGGGGTGATTTGTGATGGGAATTCAAGGAGATTTAACTATGAAAATGTGGAATAAATGCAAATTGTATATTTATTCCAGGAAAATCAGTTAAAAATCTATCAAATTTGATTGAAAACTTGATTATTTAAAGGCAAGAGAGGCTTTAGAGGGTTTAAGTTTGTGTAAATAAAATATAAGCCAAATCTTAATTAAAACTTCAACTTAAACCAATTTAAACTTGTTCCAAAAATCTTCTAAAAATTAAAATAAAATCCAAAAAAGCTTCTCATCCCTAGTTCCTTATTAATTAAGTTTTATCCTTTGCCCCCAGGGCCAAGTGCTGAACTTTGAACTCTAGAAAAGTGAAGAACCTTCCTTGACCGCCGTGTTTATATTTCAGCCATTCAGTGGTGTCACCTGCGGCGCCTTCAAGAAAGCCTCCTTTCTTCCATTGAGCCTTTTGAAAAAGGATCAGTGGTTATATGAATGTTTTAGGGACAAAACAAATTCCGCAGCAGTTTTCATAAATCACACACAGAGTGTGTGTGCGGAGTGTTTGTGATAACAAACATGACCACATGCAGTGTGGGTCACTTGGAAAATTATGACAACCTGGCCAAGAAAGCGCACACACATACCAGCGGGCAGGCATGTTCTGGCAGGACACCCATCCTTGCTCTTGTTCGCTGGGAAATTCATGGCCTGTTGGCAGTCGGCCCGGAAAAACCAGAGGAGGAAAAACAGCAGCAGGAGCTGGAGCAGCAGGCCACGCCAATTGGCAGAAAACAAAACATGGCCGGGAGGCAACCCAAAAGGGGTTGCTGCCACTCATTGCCAAAAATTTAACCCCACTCTTACCTTGTGCTCGGTGAGGAGGTGGCCCAGTTTTTGCCAAGGATTCTTTGGGCGCCACCCCTTTGTTTTTGGCAATCAGCTTCATCTTCTAGTTTTCCCCCCTCGCCTTTCATGTTTGCCAAACGGAACTTTGGCTCGTTAATATTTTTGCACAGCGGGCGTAAAAAGGATGCCCTCTCCAGGATCAACTTCCACTGCCTCCCTCCCTGCCTCGGCAAACAAAACGAAATCAAAAAAGTTCAAGACAAACGATGGCAACAGCAACAAATTTTATAAATCTGCATAAGCCAGGAGGCTGCAGGAGGGGTCCTTTGGTGTTATCCCAATCCTTTTGAAAGGTATTTGCAATATTAATTTTTGCAGGCTTCATAAATTCTGTGACTTGGCCCTGTTTTGTCAGTTAACGAAATGTGTGAGTGTGGTGTGTGTGTGTTTGGCATGAAAAATTCATTTGCCAAACGCTCGAAAGTAGGCAACACGCCGACAAAACAAAATATTTGCACAAAATAGAAGAAAAAAAGTGTCGAGTAATGGAAATGGATACTCAAAAAGCGTAAAAGGTAAAAATACAGGATACACACGGCTGGGCTAACAAAATAAAATGGCGCATAAAATTTTAATGCATATCAAATGATTTAATTTGACGCCACATAAAAATGGACACAAAATGGGGACGACAGCAAAAGTGTTTAAACCTTTAGGCATGCGTGTGTGTTAAGGGGGCAGGGTGGGGGGTTAGAAAGAAGCCTAGAAAGGACACGGAAAAAAAAGTGAAAGAAAGAAAGCAAAGTCCCGTAATTACTTTGATGAAAAATGGCAGTTTCAGTGATTAAGCAAAGCCTGAAAGCGGGCAGAAAGGAAGTGGTCCCCCACTTGTATTAGTGCGTGTGTGCCACTGCATGTGTGTGTGTGGCATGTGGCACCATTCACTTGATTACACATACGCCATGTTGTGCGAGAGGCGAGAGCAGGAAATTAAGCCTGTGGACTAGGCGGAAGTGGCCAAAGTCAAACGATGTGCCAGCCTGCAAGTATGTGAAAGAGTACACAGAAAAAGAGCCTTGAAAAAATATAAGTAATAATTAATCGTTTGAAATTAATTATATTAATTGTAGGCCTTTTTTACTATATTTTTAGCTAAAAAATTTGTGTTTTAGGCTTAATAGTAAGGAAATAATTGTAATTAAATGAGTATTAATCATTTTCTTTATAAGAAAAAACCTGAAAACATGTTCCCAGTATTCCTGTAACTTCTTAGACTCCTTTTTAAGTATTTTTTGTCATAAATGTGCTTAGATTTATCCTCAAAAATTCCTCAAGCCTTGGAAACCAGAAAATCCTATTGAAACTCCCTTAAATGTAATTTATTTTGAATATAAAAATATGTTCAAGGCTTTCTTTTATATTCGTCATATGTTTCCCTGAATGAACATCCCTCTGTCTGCTTTTAAGTAGTCCTTAGAGTCCTTCCATTTTTTCCCTAGTGTATTTTTTCCCCCAGAGTTTGTGTATGTGTGTGTGTGAGCCTAATGATGTCAGCGGCAGCGTGAACACGCAGTTGCCGCATTAGTTGTAATTGCCGCGCCATGTTCTTCAATGATCGCCTCGCCTCCTTATCCAACAACAACGTGTCCTTCAAGGACCTGCCGCCATAACTCAGAACCCATCGTCCTCGGTGGGCTTTTAAGTAAATATCGACGAAATATGCCAGGCCACGTTCGCCAAAGAGACCCGCGACGACATGAAAAATCTAGCGAGAAAAACATCTTGCCATAAAGAATGCAGAAGAAAAATTGCAATTGCGATAGCGAGGCATCAGAACTGCAGCAGCAGCAGCAGCGGCAGCAACACCACCAACAATGACAATAAATTGCAGCAAAAATGAGCAATGAGTAATTCATATGGTGAGACAGAAGCCGAAGGAAGGACCAGTGGCCAGGAGGAGCAGGAGAAGGAAGTCGAGGGAATAGCCGCAGAGCGAGCAATTCAACGGGCCATCAATCTTGACTGCTCCCAGCTCCTCCTCATACTCATCCTTATGCTGCTTCTGCTTCTGCTTCTCCTGGCGCCGCAGAGTCTACATCAATTTGGCAGCCACGAGGAGCCAGGGACGGACGGACATTCGGACTCATGGACAACCAACGGACATGACGCGCTTTTATGTGGCTGCTGGGAATTGAAGAGCCAACACAAAACTGCGGAAAATAAGAAGGGGTAAGGGGGCTAAGGGCGGTACGTGAGCGCGGAGCGTTTGTAATATGCTTGTAAAATGCAATAAATTTTGTTAGCTCTCGGACAAAGTCCGGACACAGGCAGCAGCAGCAGCAGCGAGGCAGTGGCAACATTGACGATGGCAAGCCATAAAACGCGTTTTTGATTTGCCCCAAAATTTATGTGAGCACATTAAATGCGAGACAGTCAAAGGCAAAGGCAGGCAGCATCAGCAACAGCAACAGATTGTTGAGCGCCATAATCTCCATCACCGTCTGTTATCAGGAGCAACAACAACCAGCAACACGACATCAACAGCAGCAGCAGCAACAACATCCAGCGACAGGTGTTGTCGTTATGTGCCATAATCTTTTTGACAACCCGCTGCATATTAAAGCACCGCCCACGATGACAGAGTTGATTGGTGTGCCTGATGTCAGATAGCTGTTTTGCTGCTCCTTTGCCGCTTGTTGCTGCCACACTCCTCTGATGTTGCAGGCTGTTGTGTTTGCTGTTGTTTCTAGATTGCCATTTGATTGTTGCTGCTGCTGTTGCTACTCGATTGTTTCTAGTTGCTCCTGGCAATTGATGTTTGCTTGCTTAGTTGTTATAAAGGAAACTTGTATTGATATTGTATGCTGCTTTGGGCTTTTCCTGTTGCAGGTTGTAGCTTTTATGTTACTCTTGTTACTAAATTGAATAGTTGTTGAATAGTTGTTGAGTAGAAACCAATAAAGCAGGTTTTTGCTTCAATTTTTCAGTTAGCTTATGGCTTATGCTTATTTTTAATAGTTTCTCATAATTTTTTAATGGGTTTTTGTATACTTCTGGCAGTAGCTGCTTCTAGAAATTGTTATAAAGTTCTTGTAGCCATCAGTTTCCAACTTCTTGTGAATGAAATCTAATGTTCTGTTTCCCCATTGATTTTCTGTTGTTATATCAATGAAATTTCCACCTTTCCAGTCTCATTTTTCACCTAGTACCTGCACCTTGTTGATCTTCAAGTTTATTTTCATTGATTTCATATCGATTTCCTAGGACATGAGCTTCCTCAGAACTTTGCCAACTCGTTTTCAATATCATCACTGATTTTGTTGCCTTGATTTAGCAGCTGTGCAATTTGTTGACTTAAAAGCTAATGTTGCTGGTAGTGCGGCGCCTTTATCTCTCCAACTTATTTGCAGTTCCGCTCCGATCTCTGTTTATATTTCGGTTTTGGATTCTCCGACAAATCTGCTCATTGCTCCGCTCGCTGCTGGCCAGCCTGCTCGCTCTCTCTCTCTCCATTTCTGGTTGCGAAATCTTTGTTTGTTTATGGCAAGTTTTATGTATCGGCCGATTCGCGAAAACGCCAAACATGTGGGTCTATCTCTACCAACATACAAATGTGTATGTGCCGGCCGCTAAAAGCGGAACATCTGCGTGCGAGTACGCGTATGTTGACGTAATGCGAATGGAAATAGCAACCAATTATTCAGGCTAAACATTTCAAACTCTTTGTTTATGGGTGGGGGGCCAAGCAATGTCTCTCGGCCTCATTTCGGTTTTTCGGGGATTTAAATTCAGACTCGCAGCTCGGACATATCCGCAGCATCCAGACACTGTGGCGGGGACCATAAACTGGACCAGAGAGTTGTGCCCGGACTGGTAATGGAATCGCAATTCCCCGAAAAGGACCCAACACCACTCCCTGGCCACCGATGTCAATTAAGGCTATTTTCGCAAACTGCAATCAAGTCTCTCGGCACACACAAATTGCAATCGAATGGCCAGCCAGTCAGGCAGGCTCTCTGGCAAGGAAATATTTTGTGCAGCCCCGAAAACAATTTGGAATTGGATATTTATTCAGTTCCGAGCTACGAACTTGAACCAAAAATCATGCAAATTGTTATATATATTTCAATATTTTATTAGCCCTGGGATCCGAATTCGATTCCTACTTCGCTGCCATAAATTGCAGCAGTTGCTCCGAGAGAATCGAGTCGAGCAGAGTCGAGTCGAGCCTCGACTAGGACGAAGGACTTGCCGGCCATAAATATCGCAGCCATTACAGTTACACACACATAAAGATACAGAGAGAAACATGAATGGCACAATAAATAAATCGGCTAAGCGGCAGCGTTTTAAAACAAATAGAAAGAGAAATACAAACAGAAGCCAAAACAAAACAATTTCAAATGCACAACTAAAGCCGGGATGAGATAGGAATATATATATATATATTTGTATATATAGACGAGCTGAGCGAAATAAAATTTGCATTTTTTGCGCTTAAAGCTTTTGGTATCAGCAAAAAACTACGAACATAGAAACACGACAGAAAAAAATAAAAGCGAGAAGCTGAGATGTGCAAAGTCAAAGTCAGCAGAAGCAAAATGTTATCGGTTATTGAACAAGTATCATTCGGCGGGGAACATAGCATTTGAGGGGAGGATGTTATTCAGGGGCGATGGTGATGTCGTTGTTGTTGTTGTTGAAGACGCTTTGTATGTGCATATTCCGCCGCCACCGCCACCGCCTTATAAATAAACGTGTGCGCGGCTCATCTTTATGTACATATTTCTGTCCTCTGGAATCGGATGAAGGTGCGGCGCATGTTGATTTCTTTTCATTCTGTTTTTTTTTTTGTTGCTCTTTGTTTCTTGATTTTGTTTTTGTTTCTGCCGAAAACTCTGCTTTTAATGAGGGGAATTTTCCTTTTGCTTTCCAAGTGCCAACATGGCGTATGAGTAATGTCATTGCGAGAGTGTCACAAAGTGATCCTTGACATTGTGTGTTGTATTTTTGTAGACACAAAATAAATCTCTAAATTAAAGTGGAGCTCTTATTTTTTATTTCAAGTGTTGCAAAAGCACAACTGTGTTTTTAATGTTGGCTATTATCTTTTAAGGAGACATATTAGCTCTTTTTCTAGGCATTCTACACTGCGTATGAGTAATGTTCGTTTGGGAAATTGTTATTTGTAAACTTATAAGCTGTGTTCTGTGAATTTTAACAGATTTTAAATACATTTCAGCTTAAACTCCTTTAGAATTTCCTTATAATGACATTTCCTAAGTATATTTAAGGGATTAATGTTGGATATCATCTTTTAAGGAGACATATTAGGTATTTCTCTAGGCATTCCACGCTATGTATGAGTAATGTTAGCTCAGGATGCTTTTATATCTATGAATGGCTTATAAAATATAATATATATTCAGGATTTAAATAGAATTTAACTACATTTAAGCTTAAAATTCTTTACAACTCCCTCAAAATACTATTTCCCAAGTATATTTAAGGGATTAATGTTTGATATCATCTATTAATGAGACATTTTAGGTATTTCTTTAGGATGCCTGCGTATGAGTAATGTAAGCTCAGTATGTTTTTATATCTATTTTCCTTATGAATGGCATATAAAATATAATATATATTCTGAATTATAATAGCTTATAGCTATATTTAACCTTAAACTCCTTTACAATTCCCTTATAATGGCATTTCCCAAGTATATTCAAGGGATTTCCCTCATTTTCTTGAAGTAATGTTAACCCCCAAGAGGGTGAAAAACTGACCACCCCCACTTGAATTCTTTTAGCACCCCAAATTCCTTTCCCTTTCCCCGCTTTCTACCAACTTCCCCTGGGTCCTTCGATCAAAAATCATTTGATGTTCTTTGGCCTTTTCATGGGCGACTCTAAAAAAACTTTGCCGGAATCGAAACATTTTCAATACATTTGATTAAACCGGGGTCCATGGTGCCCCGCTTCATCCTTGGGTGACCACCAGGTCTCCTCCCTCCTCCGCCTCATCATTGCTGATGGCCATGCCATAAAACGTTTATCTCCCACACTTTGCTCTCCTCGGTCTCCCTCGGTCTCTCCCAACTCTATATATCTCTGGCTCTTGTTCTCGTCGTTGCCTCTTTTATCGCAGTATCAATAAATTAATTTGAAAACTTTGTCGCTCCTATTTGATTCCGACTGCCATCCTCTCTGACTTCCCCAAACCCACCTCCTTCTCCTGCTACTCCTCCTTCTGTGCTGGCATTTTTCCCTTAATTTTTTTTTGTGCAAATTTTCGTCTGTTTCAAATTCGTTTCATCGTCGGTATCTTGTATCTATAAGTTAGCATCGCTCTCTGGCCCTGGCTCCGTGTAATTTGCTTTCACCTACCCCGCCCCCAAATGGCCGCCATCCCCCCGGCTTTTCCGGCTCGTCTTTTACTTCTTTTTTTCGTATTTTTTTTCTTTTTTATTTTGGGCAAGTACAACTACTACAACTAGGACAACTATGAGTTCGGTGCGATGGCAGTTTGCTCGACAGGCAGTTAACATGAAGCACCGCCCCAGCGCCCATATTGCCCTCATTTCCCCACCCCCAGCACTCCCACCTCTCTCTCTCTCATCAGCCAGAGTCTGAGCCTCTGCCTCGTGTGTGTGGTGGTATTTTTTGGCTATTGAATTGGTTTCATGCTCATGCATTTTATATGAAATTGTCTGCATGTCTGTCTGACTTTTTGCCCCATCGTCGTGTCACGGCGCCGCCCTCAGACCCGGCCGCAGCTTGTAATCTAAACCAACCCCCCAACCATCCAACCTTGCCGGAAAAATTTACATCGCTTAATTCGTTAGCCGAGAAAATGTTTTTCGCCTGCAATTAGTGGACAACATTTGTTAGCCAAACACTTTTGCCGAGCTGCACCACAGCCAGAAACTGGCAATAGGCAATGCAGGTAGCACAAGTACAGCCAGGCACAGGCTCTTATCTTTATTACAAAAAAAAGAGAAAAAATATATAAAAAATAAAAGAAGAATGAACAAAAAAAAATTAGGAAAATGTGGGCACAAAACGAGAAGAATTCGAATAAGAAAGAAATGAAGGGGAAAAGAAAAAGGCAAAGCGCGGAGGCAGGAAAAAAAATTGGTGAAATGGAAGAAGGGCCCCCCCTCTCTCTATATATTTCTCTCCCTTTTCTCGTATGCTCGACTTTTATTTGAAGTAGAATTTTAATCCATGGTTTTTTAATGCGGGCGATAAACTTTTACGGCAATTGTCGACGGCATTAGCTGGGAGTTTGGGGATAAGGCAGCGCTCAGCGGCTCTTTTCATTTTCCTTTTGTGTTATTTGGCCGATCAGCCGAATGAGGCTTAGCCTAACCACCCAGGTGAGTCTTTTACTATCTCACCTACTATCGCTTCCCTATGCGAACTCCCTGAATGGTAATGCCATACGCTTTCATTATGCTATCCCCTGTTGACGCTTCTGATGTTTAATGCTTTAATTAAATGTTTCATTAGCACGCTTGGCGCGGGGGCGTGTCAGGTGTGCGCCACGCCTCTCCACCTGCCCGCTCCTGGCAATAGTTTTAGCCAACTCTGGCAGAACATGCAATCGAAAAAGGTGGCAGGTGTAATAACTTAAGCCCAGATACGGCGGAGGGGAAATTGGCTGCCAAGTTTGCGCTTTAATCTCCAGATCTTTGATACCGTTAATGGTGTGATTTTATGGGATTGAGTTATATGAATTTAGGGTATTTCTATTTTTAAAACAATTACCATTGGGGGGTTTTCACCATAAACGTTTTTATATTTATTTGAGCAATTTAAAACAATTGTATTTGAGTGGTGCAATTTGTATGATTTTTCATGGCGCAGGACTTAATTAAATTGCATTTCATTTCCATTTATTTGCAGATTTAGCTTTGAGTTATTGAATAAGAGTAAAGAATATATTAAATACTTTTTATTTAAAGCATTTTTATCATATTTTAAATGTTATAAATATGTTTTATCTATATTTTTGCTTAAATGGTTTACAAAAAAAACTTTTTCAAATAGAAGAAACAAATATTTGTATCATACTTTAAATTGTATAAATGGGTCTATTTTATAGTTTTGTTTAAATAGGTTTAAAAAGAACTATTTTGTATAGAAAAATATATATTATTGTAATTGTAAAAGTCTTTTTGCTTAAATATATTTAATTTTGTATACACTGAACCATTTTTCTATAATTTTACTAAGAAAATAAAACCTTTTTAGGTTATCCTTTTAGAAAAAAATACAAGTAAAGTACACTGATATTTTTCTCATAAATTACCATTTTTAAAACCATATTTTATATAATAAAAACATAAATAAAATCCCAAACCCAATTCACTTTTGTAATCCAAGAATTCTCTTTACTAAATTCGCTGGAAATCATTCAATTTTGGTAATTTCTACTGACAAGACCAAATCACATCAAATTGGTAATAAGCTTAAATATATATATTTAAGATATTTGCATTAGCTTACCATTCTCCTTCTCTTCTTTTTCTCTCTGTTGCTCATTCAATTTTCGAAATTCAGATGGAGGCCCCATTCAGAATTTGCTTCTGCGGGTTTGCTGGCTTCTCGGTTGCGGCATTTTTATGCTTTTGATTCAGTTGTTGCTTTTCTGCCGTGTTTTTGTTTTGTTGTAGCCATAAAAAATCCATTTTAGCCGGGCCAACACGCCAAACCAGTCGGTCAGAGTCGCCGAGTCTAGCATTTTGTTATAAATTCACGACTTCACGGCAACTTGCGTCTCGTTCTCCGCGGCTCTCCCTCTCTCTCCATCTCTCCTTCTCTATCTCTCTTACTCTTAGTGTGTCTCTCAGGAGCGACCTTAGCCAAGGCTGTGATTGAAAAAGATGACAAAGATGGCTGCAACATCCGGTTGGCCATATGGGTGTGTGTGTCTGATGGTGTGTGTTCATATGGGAAATACTCATACTGCAACATTGTTCCAGACAACGCCGGCAGCGACGTCTCAGTTTCAGTCGCAGTCTGATTTTTTGAGTCTGAATCTGAGTCTGAGTCTGACTTTGGGTTTGCTGCTGATAAGGCCACCCCCCTTGGCACTGGCACCCCAGCATCCCATGGCACTGCAACTTGCAGTCTGCCTTCTGTCTGCCAATCTACACTGAGCGGAAAATACTGACTACAAGGGGGAGATTTTAAAACTGATTGGGTCGGAATTTATTGTAAGATATGTTTTCTATATTTCTTAACACTGTAAAATGATGATTTTGTTACCAAAGTTACCTATAAACACATGATAGTATACCTTTATCCTAATAATACCATTAATTAATTGTATATTTTTAAATATAATAGAGTCTGAATTAACAAAGGTTAAAAGCCTCATAATATATTCTATATTATATAATATAATTTATATTATTATATTATCATGTGTCACAGTTTTTATAGCAACTTTTTTTATATTTTTCAGAGATCACAAGATCAAGTGTGATGTGTGATCGTTACAGATAAGCCTTGAGCTTATACCTTTTATTATACACTTTCATTTTATAAAGAACTTAAGATCAAAGTTCAAGAACTGCAATTATTATTATCTTACAATTACTCAAAGAATATTTTAAACTTCCTTTGTATGATGGGAACTTGAAACTTTGAAGGGGATTTCTATATGTTTTCTTATTCACTTTTTAGGATATAAGGCTGCATATCAATTGTCAGACTAATTCAACGATTGCATACCAATTTTCAGATTATAAACTAGTTAAACTAACTTTCCCATATATATCACCTTTTCTTATAACATGATATGGTAGCCGTTCCATGAAGTTTTCTGTGTATTTCTAGAACTTGTTTCGGCTTAGTTTTCAAGCTTAGGCTTAAGTTTCGATCTCTCGGACCTGAATCTGACTTCTATAATGCCTTTTCTGGGCATGTATGGGTTGTTGTCTGGGTGTGATGTCTGGGCGCACTCGCACTTTGTAATTGCAATTGTGCGAATGCGAATGCGAATGCGAATACGAATGCGATTTGCAATTTCGAGTGTCTGGCGATAGCTCTTGTTGCCAGATTGAACGATTGAGGGACTGCGGCAATGACGCATTGGCCTGCCTCAGACTGATTTTCGGCTGATTGTTCACTTTGGACTGTGTATATATTGTATTTCGGCTGATTTTTGCCCGATTTTTGCACTTATTTTTTTCGCGTTGTGTTACTGCTTTGTCTTTGTTTAACATTTGCACTGAATAGTAAGTAAGTGTGGCTGCGTGTGTTGGTGTTGGTCTACAGAGAGAGGTGCCACAGTATTTTGAGAACAGAGAGCTTTGATGCCAACAGAGAGAGAGAAAGCCAAGCAACCGGCAGAGACGAGACGCGCAGCACGAATGAATGGAGTTGGCCGGCCAGCGAGCGAGCAAAGCTACTGCCGAAACGGCTGCGGAGCCGAAGAGAGCCGAAGTCGGGAATACGAAGTTCCGGCAGAGGAGAGAGCTTTCTCTTCGCCATTGCTCAGGCGTGTAGGTCGTCTAGAGGCCGTTGTGGCGGGCGGCCTCGGACGGGGAACGCTCTTCGGGCGCCAGCTCTCTTTCGGCCCGAAGCGATGCTCTTTGGTGGCCAAAAACTGCAAATCAAAGTCGAGGTCGTTGTACGAATGAAAGAATGTCGGCAATGCGATTGTTGTTGGCCCGGCGTCGCTGCCTAGGCCAGCGTCGCAGCTGCCGAGCGATCTCCCCATTTCTCTCACGCCAGCCGCCGCTGCCGCCGCTCTGCTGCTGCTGCTGCTGCTGCTGCTGCATTATGCTGCCATGTATCTGTCTCTTTATTTTTCGCTACATGTGCGTGTGTGTATGTGAGTGTGTGTGCGCTCGGCATGCCTTAACTTGGCTTTCTTTTGAATAATGTTGCTTCATGCCTTCGCAGTCTTGGTCTTCATCTGTCGCCCTCTCTCGCTAGCGCTCTGCCCCTCTCTCTGTCATCGTCTAGCAGCAAAAATGCTGTTACTTTTTATGTGCAACCCTTCCGCCCACCGCCCATCGCCCATCGCCTGTAGCCCCCCCTTTGCACTCTTTCCCCGCTTTTCCCCGCTCTCAAGGAATTCAGTTAGCCTCGCTCGCTTTGCCCATTTTTACTACCTTTTTCCACTACTCTTTTTATTATTTTTGTGTCTTTTTGTCATACTCTTTCAAGGGGTTTTATGATTAATAAGCTTATTCTTTATCTAAATCATTTGAAGAAGTGAAAATATCACAGGGATTTCGGTCTATATTTGGTATAGCAACGATCTTAGTCATTTTAGAGATTTTTAAGCCACAAACGAGGCTGTGGGCTGAACATGTTCCAAAGTTATTGTTCTAACTATTTTAAAAATATATGTAATTACTAATTCACTAACTAATAATCTGTTAGACTTAGAAAAGGGTGCTGCTATGTGTCAAAAATCATTAGAATGCTATAATTTAATACTTTTAATAATATTTTAACATATTAATAGAACCAAACAAAAATAAATCAGTGCATAAAAAATACCTAAATTAAAATATTTATCTTTTTAACAATATAATCTGTATAAACTCTATAAAATAAGTACTTTAACTTATTTTTTCTAAGCACAAACTGTGGTGTTTTGCATACAGCAAGTGATATAACATCATAAACATCCTAAAAATACAATAAACAATTATATATTTAATTTACTGCGAACATTGGCTTATTAGGCCTCCAAAATAATTAATTATCAGCACACAAAATGATGTAATAGGCACAAGTTAAGAAAGAAACATCAAAAAGATAATCCCTTACAAAGTTTATGAAATAAACCAACTTTTTTAATTTCTTAGAGCATAAAAACTTCGGCTTTGTCGAAGTTGGCTGACCATCTCGTGTTTTATTTTTTCTTCCTCTCTTTTCCCCCCTTTTTAACTTATTTTCCTTCGTCTTTTTTTTTTAATACATTTTCGGCTGCTTTCGCGCGTTTGTAATAAAAACTCGTTATAAGTAGAAATTCTTTTCTTTTGGGCTAGTTCCACCTGTCCACCCCGCTGCCCCCGGTCCCCCTTTTGCAGCAAATCCATTCTTTAAGCACTCTTTGCGGCCACTTTTCTTTATTATGATTTTTTTTTTTTTGCCGCTTTTGGGGCCATAACAAATGTGAGAACCGCCGGTGGGCAAAGAGCCGAGCCAAGCCGAGCGAGAAGCTGTGGCGGCTTAGAGCCTCAGAAGTTGAAGTTAACGCCCCCAATCCCGTGTTATCTGCAGAGTCCCGAAATCTCTTCCCCTCCTTGGGTAATAATTAGAGCTAATTTGCTGCGGCCGCCAAATTAAATTGTCACTTTTTTTCAACCGACTACTGATAAGGAAAGTTCAGCCAGAGACAGTCAGAGAGGCAGAGATAAGATAGCTATTCACGTGTGAATAAAGCGAAATTAGTTTTTGTCGGCCTTCGCACAAACCAAAAAAAAATACTGCAAATTCATTTCGGGCCACGGACTATTTAACATCATTTATCGTGAGCCGTAAACAAGACCCGAAAAGCGGGGCTCAAAGCGGCTGAGACGCATGATTAGGCAGAACGGGGAATTGGCAGTGTTATTGACCATCAACCCATTTTTGGGTTGGAAAGGGAAACAAGTAAGGGTAATGGGAATGGGGTTGGGAGTGCCATAGGTATGACCAAGAATTTGCATGGCCAAAAGGAAGGGCAAGGAAAAGCGGAAAAGCGTGGCGAATGTTGCTGATGAATCGCTTCGGTTAGATTGATGACTCGTTTATTACATTGAGAATGTAACAGCACTGCTGGATAATCGAGAAGGGGTTTTTTGGCGAAACGGTCTCAGCCGGAAGGTAGCCACATTTATATTGCTCTTCAACTGTTATTTGAGCACTCTTTTATTGTCTGTCCTTGGGGTTTATTTATCCAAAACGAATGCTTGCCTTTGATAGACCTCCCATTTTCAATCATTGGACATTTATTTTACATTTTAATGCTGCCCCAACTTGTTACAGATTTAAGGGGTATTTTTAGGGCAATCAAAGTAAAACTTTGGTTGGAATTATGTCTTAATTTGTGGTGCAAACTTGATTTACTAGGATAGTTACTATTATTTGTATTATTAGAGGTAATTTGGATTAGTTTAAGGCTAGTTAAGGCTAGCTTATTGAAGCTTAAGAAGACGTATAATTAACATAGATAAGATCATCTTCTTTGATAGATTTTAGATTGTCATCAAAACGGTGATAATGCTCGCATTTTCTACTTGTACATTTTAAAAGAGCTATGAAAATAACACTGATTCCTTTGGGCTTACCAGGCGTGTACTAGATATGGCTGAGTTACTTGGTAAACATCGAGTTTATCATGATTCATATGGTCTGTAAGTTACTTTCTAGAGTAGTAATGGGACTTCAACTTGCCAAAGCTTAGTTTGTCTTAAAAATAATGCCTAGATTCTTTCCGTAAATCTAAAAAAACCATCTAATAATTCTCCTCCTCAATGTCACACACTACGTATACTTAATATGGCCAAGTAACTAACTAAAATACAAGTTTATCATGGATTAAAGTGTCTGTAAATTACTATTTTTTGAGAAACAAAACTAGATTGTTATATTCTATATATTATTTTGAACATAAACTGTATAGAGCTTAGTTTTATCTTACAAATAATACCCAACTTTCCTCTTTAAAGACCAAACACCCTCTAAAAACCATTCTCCTCCTAATTGTCACACCCTGCGTATGCTTGATAATTCTCCCTGGACCATAATCACTTCCGCAAGTTCCGCTTGCCTTATCATATTTACGAGCGCCTCGCCACTTGTCACTTGATTATAATAGATGTCCCTTAATGAACGCTCCCCCATTCCCCCCGCCCGTTATTCACTCACCTGTTATTTTCCGGCTGTCATTAAGGGGTTTCCATTCCATTTCCATTCCAATCCCCCGACTTGACTTCTGTATACATTTTTTGTTAACTGAGTTACTGGATTACTGGGAGTTTATGTGGTTGGCGCGACGCATTTAATGGGAATTGATATTGATATGGGAAGGCCCGCTGGAGAGAGTGTCGGGTTACACGCGAGTTATTCAGAATTATTCAGGAACACACAGACACAGCAAATGTACGGGTTTATTTTTCGTATCGGTTTCAGATTCACTTGATTTTTGATACTGTTTTGGTTTGGTTTGGTTTTTGTGTTGAGTTTTTCCTGGTTTATTGCGTTTTTGGGAAATTGTGATTTTTTTTTGGCGAGACACCTGCGACTGTCTCGCTGGAGAGTCTAGGCTCGACTGGCGCCTGCTGCACTTTTTCGGGGAACTCCAAGTAAACTTGGGGAGTGTTCTGAGTTCTGAGTTGGAGTCTGAACTTGGATCGCCGACGCCGCTGGCTGGAGCCGTGCAACCTCAGCTGGCGGACGTTGTGTGGCGACTGAATGCCAACTTCATGGGGACTGGCCCAACGAGAACTGCTGTGAGCGCTCTGCTGCAACTCCGAAGCCAGCGGAGACGTTGACGGCGGCAGCGGTGCGACAGAGAGACTAACTGCTCTGCCGACGCGCTTACTGCAGTGCAACGAGGCTGGCAGCGGGGGGGAGGGAGAGTGGGTGGCTGGTCGGGCCAGACAACGAGTGCATTGGCATAGTAAACTTTTGCACGAGGCGCCAGGCCAGCCTCTTGCTCGCTCGTTCTCGCCCTCTCGCCCTCTCACTCTCTCTCTCTCTCTTTCGTTCTGGCCCTCTCTCTTTCCGCCGATGCCGTTAGATGCGCACTTGACGTCTGGCGTCGCAACAAGTCGGCGGCAGCACTGCCCACGGCAGCAGCGAAGCCAGCAGCGCCTTTGACTGTCTGTCTTGCGCTTCGTTTCGCACAAAGGAAAATTCCCTTAGCAGCCGAGCAAAGCCGAGCTTCACCGAACCGAGAACCCGAAAGCCGACAGCGAAAAACGAACATCGTCTGGCGGCGCCAACGAAGTTTTCCTATATCGTTGGGTTTTCTTTTTCATCTGCACTTTGTGGCTACTTTTTGGATAATACCAAGTATCAGGAAAATGGAAAACCCGAAGATAAAGGCTCTGAAGTAATTCTGGAAAATTGAGTTGAAAAGAAAGTGGTATGTAAATGGGGTTATTAATAGGAGAAGGTGGTAAGTGGGGAAATTCTGGACAAATATGAGGAATATTTAAGTGATTTTAAGGAAAAAATGTATGTTTATTTTTACTTTTGTAAAGAAAACTAATAAAAGTAGATTTAAAATAAATAAATGTAGGTAAATGATGTATAAATGTATTTTAAAAATAATAATATAATAAGGACAAGGATGGTAGATAGGAATATTAATAAAGTTGGTAGATAGGGACAGTAGTAAAGTAGGACTATGAGTAGATTGGGACAGTAGTAAAATAGGACTATGAGTAGATAGAGACAGTAGGATTAAACGTTAACTAATCGGATTTACTAATAGTAAAGTGGATATTCAAGTAGATAGGGATATTAGTAATGATAAATGTAAGCAGATAGGGATACTAGGGTTGCTAAAAACCGTAAGTAGATAGGGATGGTAGCAGATTAGATAGTAAATTTAAAGAAATACCCAAATAAGGATACAAACAACAGGATCAAGTTAGCCCATATTCCTTGACCCCATAACTCCTCTATCTCAGTTATCCTAATCCATCTCCCTCTTCCTACTAACCCTAGCTTAAAGATCACTAAAACTGGCTACCAAAATACGATTTACAAACCAAGAACTAGCAGAAATATGACCTCACCAAAATAATGCCCGTACTAAGCCGCTAAGGTATAGATTACAATACAAGACTTGACTCGCAAAAAGGGGGACCCATAAGCTTAGAGGGGGTTCCAGCCGCGGAAGCCTCGAGTTTAGCCGGCATTTTGCAGTGCATCCGCTCGGCAATCGGCTGAGCACGGGGTGGATTGCGGCCTGGCCAGGAACACCAGGAAAGAGTATCCACCCAAAGAGCGCAAGACTTAAGAGAGACAGGACTTCGGGTCGGGGATTTTTTTTTTTTTGTGGGGCAGGTCAAGTCAATCCGGAGAGCAGAGGCCAGCTGACAGGGACACGGGAACGCTGAGGAACGAATGCGGAAGCGGCGCCCAGAAGGCCAACGAAGGATGCGGCGTCGCAGGATGGGAAGCGCTCGTTATTAGATTCATCTTGTTTAGCGCTTAAGCAGCTTGGAGAGCAGAGCCCAAGAGTCCGCAGCAGCTGGGGGCAATCCCCGACAGACTCCCCTCCGCTTGTTCAGGATGGCCAAAGGACCTCCCATCAGCTGGATTTTTATGCTCAGCATCTGCAGCGTTTCATTAAAATGATTATTAGCACATCTTCAGCGACGTCTGTGAGTGCACTAGTGGTCCGAGTGGGTATCTCCTCTCCACTACAACCAACCATTGTGTGTGTGGGATCTAATTAGACCTCCAGGATCCTCCAGCTGACGCCTGATTAGGGACGAGGGCCCTCCGCTGCATTGGCCTGCCAATTTGCATGTTGGCTTTAATGCCATTCAACTGACTGCCTGCCTGCCTGCTGGCCGCCACACGCGAGACGACAGCAATTAAATTATCAAACAATTTCCCAAACTGCAGAAATATTATTAAATTTTCCCCAACGCACCTAAATACTTATTGCCATATGAATTTATATATATATATATGTATGTATATATGGATGTGTGGGCATGTCCATGTAAATGTCCAGATTTGCATGTGTGGGGACACTTGCCCGTCCTCGGAGGACATTCTGCACACATGTCGCCTATTAACCGCGTACAATTTTCATATGCAAAATTGGCAAAATTTTCGATATGGCCAAAAATATGCAGCCCAATATCTGCCACAGAGGTGAGTGGCTAAAAGGCTGGCCGAACTGTAAAGTAGAATAATTTAATTAAATACTAAATAATGAAATTAACAGGAAATTAAAAGCCTATCAATGACCAAAGCTAAAAATATTTATAGAAAATATAAAATAGACAAGGTGAAGGTTATGTTGTTAATAATAATCAAATTAAATACGAAATAATATAATTAACAGGAAATTAAGCCCTTTTGAGGGGGTATTTCTATATAAATAAAGCAAAACATATTTTTATTATTAAATAAAACTCGCTAATTACCCAAAGAGCCTTTGGTTTAATTTAGTTGACTTCTTTAAACAACTTGAAAACCTGTTTATGAGCTACACATATACTATTTTATGTTTTATAATTTCTATAAATAAATACCTGTGCACTCCCTATGGCCCAGTATCCACTGTGTCTATTACTGTGTCGGATTTTTGTATTGCACTCCCCCGCCACTCTCTCCGCAAAGTTTCAAACTGCATTTTAGGCATTTTGTCGCTAAATTGAGTTCCGGTTTTAGATGGCTTTTGTGTGGGTTTTTGTGGGTCCAGCAAACCAATCCCTGCGATCCTTGTCCTTTTTCGTGCAGTGTGTTTGTTTCGTCTGATACTATACATGTTTTTCACATTCTTTTTTTGCGGCTATATATATATGTATGTGTTTATTTTATGGCCGTCGCAGTTTGTTTTACAAATATTTTTATCCCCGGCTAAATAAATTCGCATAAAATTTGCGCCTTGTAATTAAACCCGAAAAATTCCAATGTCCTGCTGGCTGCCGCTGCTGCTGCTGCCAAAAATAGCTGCTGGCCAGTAACAAGAAGTTGGCAGCAATTAGCGATGGACACAAATAAATTATTTACAAATTTTCTGCGTTCGCCATAAACAATCCATAATGCGGCAGTGGAGAGAGGGCCAACCACCAGGCGTTTTTATACAAATAATTTTGTATAAATGGAGCTTCCAAAAACAGGAAAAAAAAGGAAATATAGAAAGGAGCAAAGCGGAAAGTGGCAAATTATGGCAGTAGCCACGAGAGCTTTAATTAAACATTAAAACGATGCTAATCAGCGATCCCAGGGCAATTGCAATTGCAATTCAAACTAAAAGCCTGCATTAAAGCGGACTGCATAGCGAAATGGCCATTAGATGGGCCCCAAAACAGCTGAATGAAGGCAGCAACAAAAAAAAGGGAATAAATACATATATAAATATATAGGAAAAATGGCCGAATATATATGCGCAAAATATTCAAATGCATCTAAATAAATATGAAAATTTTATAATATCATGCAGGCAGATAGGAAGGACAGCAGGAAAAATCATTGCACACGCACACACTTTTCCCCGACACTCCGTGGACTCTCAGTAATATTGAAAAGGATTAACTTTGATCGGAAATGGGCACTGGGGGGGTGTCCTGGCACAAATTAAGCTAATTGCGCGCCAGATATGCAAACACACTCCGCCCTAAGGGGAGTCGCTGGCAAGTAGCTAAGGGGGGTCAGAGGTCAGTCGCATTAATAGTCGCATTTGCATAAAGTGCACACTACACACTACACACTACACACTACACACACAAAACACAACCCAGGCGGCACCGATAGATGGACGCACTCATTGTCAGTCTCTCTGTGGACCCCCAGAACAAACTACACTCTACACTCGCTTCGTCCCGATGATGAAATGTCCTGTCAAACTGACAGCCAACCAAAAATCCATCTGCGAACTGTGAGTGCCGAGTGCCGAGTGCCGAGTGTCGAGTGCCGAATTGCCCGAGAACACCGGAGTGCCGAGTGGCCAGTGCCTAGAGCTACTATTCACCAGACAATATAGGGCCTGATTGACATGTCAAGTCAATCGAGGAGGAGCCCCCCCTGAATTATGCAAAAATTTCAGCCACAATTGCGAGAGTTTGCAGCCATATAACTCAACCTGTAATGCAGTGTGGCAAGTGGCTCAGCCTGGAAAACTATTCTTTATCTGCAAGAAAAGTGATACATTAAAGATGTCATAGGAAAAGCTAGTACTTGTTCGAATGGTTTGAGAGATTTTGGCTTGGTTGGTTGGTAGAAGAAAATATGAGCAAAGAAAAGCCAGAGTCTTTTTCCTCTCTCTCTAATTCCTCTCAAACATTTTCTTAGTTAAATAATTTAAGGAAAGATGGTGTTTTGACTACCTTTATTTAATAACAAAAGCATGTTGATTATAAACTTAACAAAACGTAAAAAAAAATCCTTGCTTTTCAATACCAAAAGTAAACCTAAATATTTTTACAACAACTTGTTCTCCCTTTATTAAACTTTCTTTAATCCTTTCAAAACCCCTTCTGACTTATCCCAAATTGTCATAGATTTTCAAACATAACTCAAGCTCTGTCTCAGCTTGAAAAGTTCACCTTAACCCCCAGTTAAGTGCTATAAATTCGATGCTTAATGCCGCCTCGAATCCGCCTAATTGATTCGATTTAACCAGCTTGAACTTAGCCAAAGTCAAGCTGGTGAAAAACTTTCCCCTGCCGATGGCAGTTGAATGTTAGCTCTTGGCTCGTGGCTCGTGGCTGTTGCCAGTTTTTGGAGCTCTCAATTAGCTCAAGGTGGCAGCTGAGTGAAAACTTTTAAGCTGCCAAATTAAATGAAGTGTGGCAGTGCGATACGCAACTCTTCTGCTGGCTAATTCGAGTGGATTTTGCTGGCAAGGCGGCTAATTGGAAAACCCAATGCCGCGTACCGCTTGACGTATACTTAATCTTTTTGACACACACACACACAGGGAGAGAGAGAGAGAATGATGCTGTGTGACTGGCAGGGGGTGTCAGGACATCTCAAATGGGTTAACAGACAAGCTCTCGGCACTTGACACACTCCCCTAGCTGTGCGCAAGATGCAAAGCAAATATAAACAAATCAGCGGACAACGAGAGGAGTCAGCAGAAATGGCAAACAAACCGAGGCCAAGGGATAACGATAGATGGTAGACGGCAAGGACTGGACTGGGTTACTTTAAAACCTGCACATCAGCAGAAACCTGCAGCAGCAGCAGCTGCCACATGACACACACACCCGAACCAACCCGAAACATATGGAAATTAAATTTCTTTCAAGCGAACGAAAAATGCCAGATTTTTGGTTGCACCACCAATAGGTATGTATGTATGTTTGTACCTTTTGTGCGCGTGGCAAACGGTCGGTTTTTTTTAGAAAATGAAACTTTCTATAGAGGTGGACCTTAGCATATCCAAAATCCACATCCTCGAAAAACGAGCCCTGAGAGCCTCGAAAGCTGAGAACCAAGAACGCTGCCCACACAACTGCGGCTGCGAAAGCACTTAATCATCTTAAACCGTTGTTTGCACGGTTTGCCGCAGACGTGGCTGCCACCTCCATTGGATCCTACTCCTCCCCTCCACCTAGTCATCCTTTTTGCAACGCCACCCCCCCACAGCAGGCAGCAGGCGGCATACTTTTGGTCCTACACGTGTTTTCATATGCTGCGTCGCACGCGCAAAACAAAAATAACAATCTAAAAACAAAAAAAAAAACAAAAGCTGAGGGGGAAAAAGGAAAAACTGTTTGTCACAAGAGTTGCAACGAATAGGGAAATGCTTTGGCATGGGGAAATTATTAATAAAGGATAAAGGTAGATATTTTATAGATATTTTAAAGATATTTTATAGATTTTTCTTATAAAAGAGTGCACTAGAATTCTCAGAAGGAATTCTGTGACTTGTGTTAATGTTTGCTGATTAGAACTCGTGGTTAAAACAACCTACTGCACTTTTTTCTTATGAAAACAATCTGTGCTTGATTTGGCTTAATATTTAATTTAATAAATCAAGAAAATATATATTTTATAGATAAAACAACCTACTGCACTTGTCTTCTTATGAAAACGATCTGTGTTTGATTTGGCTTATAATCGTGTCTTGATTTACCTTTAATAAATCACTTGTCTTCTTCTGAAAAAGATCTTTGTTTGATCAGGCATATAGTTGTGGCTTAATTAACCTTTATTAAATCAAGAAAACATATATTTTATACATATTTCCATGAAATATTTAAAACTACAAATGGCAGAACTTTTCAAAGATGAAAGATTTGGATATACAAAAGATAGTGTTAAAAAAAATTATATAATAACTTCTCATATTTATCCTATGTTCCCATCTATCTATATCTGCTCTTATAAGTTTTATATTTGTTAAGATACAATTTTTAAACATAATTTAAATTGATATCAGAACTTTCCCCTAACAATGCAATCCCCAGAAATATCCTTAGATTTGACATCCCTCTCACCAAATTCATGTTACCCATTCCGCCCACGTACAAGGTTGGGAAACCGAAAAGAGTTGGGATATATAACATCCAGCAGCCAGCAGGCTCTTCTAACATATCTGTGCTGCCACCTCAGCGGTATCCCCAGACTCTTTTTCATGCCCACACCACCTCTTCCTCCTCTCCTGCAGCTGGGATCCCTACCTGACCAGTTGCGCAGCAAACTAAACACGTGGCAGCACCTGTCCAACCGAGTTTGGTAGCCAGAAAACATCCTCCTCCTGCCACCCACGATGCCTGGATTCCTTTTTCGTTTCCCCCCGCTGTTGGTGACCACATTTCATACAGTTTCCAAAAGCTAAACCGCATTTAGCGCGCGTTTAGTGGTCGCCATTCTGTGTTTGCCATCGCTGCGCGTTGTTGCCCAGATTTATGCAATGGAAATATGCCACTGTCTAAAGTTTCAAGTGCCATTCAGGACGGGTTTATACGGGGGTCCTCCTTCTGGTCCTTGTCCTGCTCCTGCTCCTGCTCCTGCTGCCGCCCCACACCCACCCACCCACTCACATGACGTTGGGTAAACAGCGGCTGAATGTTTTCTGCCACGGAGAACTTCGCTTGGGTTTTTGGTAATTAAAAAAATTTTTGCTTATATGCAAATCAATTAGTGTGAGCCCAGAGGAGGGGGTGGCTGAAAGAGGTAACTGGAGGGTTTGGGTTACCCGGAGAAAGCCCTCAAAAGCAATATATGAGGCTTTGTTGTAGTCCTTCTACTAATTTGCATCTCTGGCAACATTTGGTGGCCCCGGCCACAAAGGCTCGAAATTGAAAGGCATATATGCAATCCTTAGGAGGCTGATATGAGCTCCAAGCTCCAGACTGATTTGCGCAACAATTTTGGAATCATCCTCAAACATCGACAGTTGGGGCACTGAGGAAATTTGGTAGAGATTCTTAACTAAGAAAACTCTAAAGAAATCCTTAGAGAACTAAGAATCTGCTGAGATTTAATCTTGTACATTAATTCTCCCATCTTAAATTTGTTTATTTGTTTGAAATATACTTAATCTATATTTAATATCATTTAATTAATACCCAGCTGACATTTCTCTCTCTGTTCCGGGGCTACATAGAAAAAGGAAGAAGAGCGAAGGACTCATTTGATTGCCGGGAGCAGCAACAGTTTGCTCTGCACTGCGGCCATGTCCTGTGGCCAAAATGGATGGAAACGAGAGGCGTTAGGAGGGGGCAGGATGCTTTGCATATTGTGTACTTAACTTGTTTGACTGCCTGAGGGGAGGGACGAGTCTCAGGATCCTAGCAGAAAACAGCGGCAGCAACAAGCGACGAAGAACGGAAAGTTCTCGCACTCCCCGCCATTTTTCCCTTTTCTCACACGACTCACACACACACACACAACTCTTTGAAGCCAAAGGGCAGAAACTTGCCACAGCTCCTTCTCAGATTTTCCCGGCCATGGATGGAAGGCGGTGGTGCAGCTCGCATTTCAACGGCAAGAAAACAACTAAAAGTCAAATAAACAATTCAACTTTGCGCTGTCAACGGGAGAATGCAGCGAGGAGGTCTCCAAAGGCGGGGGGGAGGTTGTAGGAAACAGGACGAAGGACGTTGGTGAAGGCGCAGCAACATCATCATCGCTCATAATAATACAAGCAGCCACCGAAGGAGCAACCTTCCACCATAGTTTCTTATTTCGTTGCTTTGCATCTTTTATTTATTGTGCTGCTCGCTCTCTCTCTCTCTCTCTCTCTGTCTTGGTTTTTCCCCGGAATTTTCCTTGTTCGCTCGTGTCGCCGGCAAAAGGTTACAGCTCTTGACTTTAATTGTTAACAAGTGACTGCTGCTGTGTGGGCTTAAATTATTGAGGACGGGGACGGGGACGACACCTATGAAAAATGATGAGATAATATTTCACATTTTCCGTAACTCTCGCTCTCTCTCCCGGCATATATTTTCTGCTTACAACTGAAGATGATGACAAATGTCTCCGATTCTGATTAGGGAAACATTAAGAGACAGCAGCAGACACGCCAGGGAATACGACAAAACTCGTAACTCATAATCATCAGCTGGCCACCAGGGCGTATGCGTAACAATTATCAACGCTGCGTATGCGTAACAACTGTCAAGGGAACGAACGTGGACAAGGACTTGGTCAGTGGACAGTGGGAGTGCTCAACCTCAACCGAATCCCCTCTCCCTTCATCCGGCAGGTGTTGTCGGAAAACAACGAAAATGGAGCAAAAATAATTAATAGTTCCTGGCAAGGAGCAACACGGCGGCAGCCTTCTTGGCCGCTGCGCCCTCTGAATGAATCATGAATGGGACGAATGCAAATTGAAGTGGCCAACTTCGGAACTGGCCAATTGAGCTTCCGAAGGGAAAAAGAAAGAATGAAAGCAAGCAAGAACACCAAGCAAACAGTCGTCCGCAATCGAACTGAGTCGCATTTGAAATTCAATGAATTTCGTACCCAGGTAAGAGGATGAATGGCCAAAACGACTCGATGGGGTGGGTCCTGACAGGAGACACGGTCCTGTCAATTGGACGCCACTTGAAGGATACCCGTACCGTACCGTACCGTACCGCTACCATCCCCTGGCAGCTTGGAGGTGCTGCCACGCTCTGCATTATGGATGACCGGACGGACGGCAAATGGCGCCCCGTTTGCATTCCCCATCCGGATTCAATTTGTGACAAGTCGCCTGAGCAATGTCCCCGGCAAGTGCCATAAATTGTGCACGGATCGCAGTCAGAGAGATGCTGAGAGAGAGCTGAAGAGCTGGATATTCGGATAGCTCTGCTCTCGCTAATTATCAAGAGTGCCCGACGAAACGAAACGCATTAAAAATGTGCAACTTGCACTCGTAACTCATGTGGCTGCCTTTTATTTATGGCCAATGGGGGGTTATTAAGGCCAATTAAAGGAGCCGGAGCCAAAGCCAAATCGGATGGAACAGAACAGAATGCTGCTTACAAATGCAAATCCGCTTTAAATTTTAACACCAATTCGCAGGCTCCTAGTAGGAGCTTCGAGCTCTCGCAACTCAAAACTCGCAAAGCCAATAAACAAATTGGCCTCCGGGAATTGGCAGCTCAACAAGGCAGGAAGTCACTGACACCGAGACTACGCAATAACAATTAGGAAAAGCTTTGCTTTGTCCGTCTGGGGAAAATTCCACAAGGATCAACTTGCAACAAGCTGCAACAAATCGAAATTAATTTGAGTCTCCGGCAAAGATTCCGGTTTTGCAGCATCTTGAGCCAGACAACGGTCCCCGAAGACCCCAAAATTGTTCAAGGAGGCCAAGAAAACGAAGTGCATTGGACAGGACAAGTTGTCAAGTTGGCCAATTAATAAATCAATTTGTTTGTCGTATTTAATTTTACATTTATTGACCGTCACTTATCGGCAGCAGACAAACCCTTGGCGCTGTCACAGCAAAAGTCAACATTTATCGAAGCTCTTTTCTGATTTTTCAACTGGGTCTTGAATCAATGTAAGTTGAGTAAAGTAAATAAAATAATTTATGTGATTTTTAAGGATTATGGGGATTAAGCTTATTCATATTCATAGTATATACATACATATTCTTGTATTTCTTTTTAAAAACATAAGTTTAGTGCAATTAGATTTCTCAATATTTATTTAAAACCAATTTTTCTATAAAAATTACAAAGAATGCACAAAAGTAGGCATTTCGCCGGTCCCCAGACTCAGATATCGAAGCTGAACAGGGTCGATGTAGTTGATCACCTTTTGGATCCAATCATGGAAGCTGATCACATCCGTTAAGATGCTGAGTTGCCGGCACTTTGCATTCGTGTAGCTGTTAATGCCCATCTGGAAGAAACGCTGCTGGCCCTGATAGAGCATCATCCTGCCCACGGGACCGCCAGAGTCGCCATTGCAGAGGCTACTGTGCTCATTGCCCACACAGATCTGGCTGGGACCCACGGACCGGCCATACATCTGGGCGCACACTTGGGGGTTCTGTCGCCTAATGGCCAAGGTCTGAAGGATTTGTGTCGTCTTGCCGGTCGAATCGGACCTGCCCCAACCGGTGGCCGTGAACCAGGTGAGCTTATCAATCTGCGCCTTCATCCGAGGATCCATCAAAATGCAAATGGGTCGAATGTGAGCTGTCAGAAATATAATATCTTTGTTATTTTGTATTATATGGAAATATTTATAAGAAAATCAACACTCACGTTTGTAATCCACCCTCCTGGCCAGCTTGAATATGGCTATGTCATTGGACTGACGACTTCTGTGTAGACGACTTCTAAAAGCCGTCTCTACTTCGTACTCCTCGGCAGGACCGTGACAGCGACCGCCTGCACAGTCCTGCGTCTTCGACTTTCGGTCGTACTCGCCCAGGCGCACAGTTCTGTAAAAGGATATAATCTCCAATAAATATATATCCAACATATATATTCCCTTAGTATACTCACAGTATTAAGTACCTGTTCAGGCAATGCGCAGCTGTCAAGACAAGCCCTGAAAAGAAATAAGATTCTCATTATATTGCTTATAAAGGTTATAATAAAATATACAAAAATATTTATAACAAATATAAAACCATTAAAATACATACAGTGATTTATCAAAGATCCGGCACAAAGGAAATGCGAGGTAGTGTGCAGGTAGGCCATCCAAGGACTAGATCCTATCTCCGCAGTTGAGCCATTGACAATCCTCTCCTGGATCCAGGAATCTGTAGGGACTCCACAGTCCGGTTCTAGCAGATGAGCCCGGACATGGCAGGCTGTGAGGGCAACGATGCCAACGATGATCACTAAGCTCTTCATACCGCAACGATTCTGATTCTAAATTACTCTAAAGCCTCGTTTTTATAGTCGCTTATCAAGCTTATCAGTTTTCCACGAAAAAAAAAAGTCAAATAAATTAGGAGGAGCGTAATTCTTGGAATTATTATGTTCATGGAATTATAAATAATAAATATATAATTATGTACATACAATGAAAAAATAATTAAAATATATACATTTTGAAGAGTGTATTTTCTTTGATTAATTTATTTTGTTTAACTTTACGTAATCTAAAATATTTTTTGCTTGGATTACAC
>JAEIIH010031758.1:0-30637 GCA_018904745.1 Drosophila orosa
TGACTCCTTCACTGAGTTGCAAACTTCTGACTAAAATTATAATACCCTGCAAGGGTATAAAAAATATAATAAGAGTACTCAAGTAATTTTAAATGCGTTGTTATTCTACACTGTTTAATCAATTTTATATAGTCAAGGTTCGTTTAAGCTTCACTTCTTTGCGAAAGAAGTCTAACAGTATATTATGAATATATTAAAATGTTACTCTCGGAGCATAATAACAGAATAAAGCTTTAAAATTACGAAAAAAATCATAATATTTATGAAGTTGAATTATTATGGTATCTCTGTAGAAGTTACATTTTATTCCTGCATGTGTGTGACATATTTCAGGTATTGAAGACTACTTGATGCAAGAAATGCTAGGTACTGATAACAAATGTAATTTTGATAGAAAAATATGGTTAATTTAAAACAATCTATTATAACGCACAAAACAAACTTTAGGTATTTTCATATGGCTTTCTAAATTTCGTAAATTCATTCCCAAACACTTTCTGCCACATGAAACAGCAACACATATGTGCCCTATGGCAGTTCCTCGTAAATGTCGAGGCTCTCGTACACGTTCCTGGCCGGAAGAGGGAGTGGCAGCGGGAGAGAGGAGGCACTGCCAGACGATGGCGGTACGGAGGGCGCCCTATCCCTGGGCGGGCTTATGTATTTATTGGACTCCATCTGCCGGAGATTCGCCTGCTCCAGATATCGGTGATAGGCGACTATGTATTCGTTATTGTCCAGAGTCGAAATCGGGGCTCTAATAAGAGGCGGAAATAAATAAATATATAAGAAAGATATTTCAAAAATATTTGATTAGACAAACAAATATTTACTTTATTAGCACAATTAGAACGATTTTTTAATGATTAGTAATCAAACGTGAAGAGGAAACTTATTGCTACATTTAAATTGAAAACATACCTTGCAATGCCGTACTCGTTCTTTTCGGATTCCTGGGGAATCAGAACCATAGTATTTGAATCTCGTGAAGGACCAATGTGTTGCTTACTTCCCCTCAATAGGGAGGGCTTCCATCGGAGGGTGCCGTACAATATCAGCATCCCGAGGAGGCTGCTAATCAGAATAACCGCCACTCCTAAGCCAATGACCAGACCCCCGTTGGCTTCAAACCAGGATTCTGTTTGCGAAGTATAGGCCTCACATATCATTGTCCTGTGGGGAAGACACTCCGGCGTAGCGGGTACTCTCCCGCCCAGCATAAGACAATAGATATAGGGTGTTCCGCAGTCCAATCCAAATGTTATATTACTCAACATTACTTCCAAACTCTCTTGATCTAGGGACCCGATGGATGAGTTGTTTGTAAAGTAGACTATCCTCATCTGGGAGGACTCACACTCGCTTATGGCGACCTCAATTGTATAGTTTTTCAGATCCTTGAACTTCAGAACCATCTCGTAGGGCATTGATATCGATGTACTTCCCCCCTGGGGAACCGAACACGAGTATGCCTGGCACAGTTCCTCATCGCAATTCGGTGATTGGGTTGTCGTGGATATGGTTGGAGTTGGCATAGTTATGGCTGATGAAGTTTCCCCCATTGTTGAAGTTGAACTAATCGATGTAGAAATTATTGTTGTTGGAGTCGTAACCTCAGATGTTGAAGTTGAACTAGTAGTACTAGTCGATGTAGTACTATCAGTATATACTATACTGGTAGCTATTGTTGTTGTAGTGTCCCCAAATCCTGGTTCTTTGGCTCTTGAAATTTCTTGAGTTGAATACTCTTTGCCACTAGTGATTGCTTCAGGTGTAACATATCCACCTGTACCCAACTCCCAGTCGTAGTCCCTGTCCAAGTGCAACCCTGGACTCGTTGAATTGGAGGCCACTTGCTCACTGTTGTCGGAGAAATCCACATTGACCAGAATTAAAAGGAGCACAAACGCGAAGACGGCTGGCAGTATGATGTATTTCAGCCATCGCATCCGACGTGGCTGATAGAGTCGTTCCGGCTTCTTCGTCTTCTCCTCATTGACCAAATCGAAGGACTTGGACTTGAACATGCTACCACATACAGCAAAGAGCGAAGTACTCGCACCTGACGGTCTCAGATCGAACTGATTGCACACGCCATTTGCATAATTTCATTTAGCAAATTAGTTCCGCTTATTATCTAATGATGGTTTATTCCCCAGAGATAAGATAGCTAGTCCATCGCCAGATTCAGATATGCAGCCTGTTCACTTTTCCGAATTGGGCTGTCCGAAACTGTAATCTATATGTCCTCCTGATTAAATCAAATCAATATATACGCGTGCGAATCTCTAAGTTGTTACCTGTTTGAATAGACAGGGCGATACTCTTGCGACTATTAATGCCAAATTAATGTTTGGATAATTAAAAATGTAATTATAGTTTTATGGCATCATTCCCTTTTGTCGGGTCCCTTAGGATATATGTGCACATATTACTAAACAAAATTCAATACTGAATTTAATCATTTTAAGAATGATAATGTTCAAGGTAACATATCTGTGGCTTCAAGTTAATAAACTGCTTTTAAATTCACAATCAAACTGTAAAAGTATTTGGAAATATCTAGGCATTTGTGTTCATGGTGGCTGGGTAAATAATTAAATTTTAATTGGTCTGTCGAAGCACTCAAAGTTCCACGTTAACTTTCCTTTCCCTACATACATTTTCAAATTTCGACATCAAGCACATTAGGGCTTCATCTTGGCGGCAAATTCTCCGGCCTGTGTTCGAATATCTCTGAGGGTTCCGAGATGGGAACCCTTCCGTCAGCGGCATTTCGTATTCAGCATTTAACTTGTCGTTAGGGTAAATTTATAAGCAGCCGAAACGTTAACGTCAAGCGGCTGCCGGCTGGCGGGTGTCGACTTTTCCCCCTCCAACTGCCATTTTCCACCTTTCCCCTGCTGTTCCCCGTTCCTGTTCCCACTCCTCATCGCAATCCCCGAGTTCCCTGTTTCTGGCATCATCGACATTAACATCGAAGCCGGCGAAGGACGAGGACGAGGACGAAGACCGGCCCGGCCCGGCCACGCTTTATTATCTCCCCTCGGACGGCTTTTGTTTGCCTGCAAAGCGACGAGACGCGACGCCGACTGCATTTCATTGAGCGTAATTCCGTTGCTAATGATTTTTGGCACACGTAGCGCTACTTTCGAAATTAATGCGCTATAAAACAGCAGCATAAAGACCCCGGCAAGACACTGAGAAATGGGCGCTGGGCGGATAGGAAATTGGCCTGCCAGCCGACGCAGAATTAAATGTTTCAATTGTATTTTCGCAGCTCGGCTACACGGAGAAGAATTTTGTAAAATTACAAATAACTCACAATGCCCTGGTTAGATAAGTTCTGATATTATTAGGATGATGTTCATTTTTTCTGGGCTCTTAAAAATATTTTAAAGATTTAGAAAACTGAATTAAATATCCGAACTTCCTTAAGAAGAAGAATATCCTTGCGTTAATAGTTTTAGTAGTTTCTTCTGTGTTATTTGCCTTGGTTTATATTTGAGAAACTTTTTCTGAATTATCAAACTTAACCACTTTTTGGTTTCAGTGCAGTGTTGTCCAACCAAACCGCTCGTTTGGCCAGGAAGTGCGCCACGTTTTCCCGGACCGATAACAGAACCCACATGCGTTCGGGTTTTGGTATAGGGCTGCGTTTTGGTTTCTGCTTGGTGTTCTGGGCTTACTTCTGCGGTTTCATTTTTCGCTCTGCATAAATTTTCATATTAATTCGCCTGATTATGGCCTCGTCATCGTCTGCGCTCTGCTCTGTGGCATTTTTGTCCAAATCCGAATGCGAACGCAAATATCCGAGTGCAGACCACAGCTCGGCGCTGATGTTTCTGTTTCAGAATAATCTAAATCGGCATTATTTATGCATTCAGTTCTCGCATTCAGCACGACCACTTAGCTCTAGCTCCCCTTCCAGTTCCACTTCAACGAGCCCGCAGATATTCAGAGATATATATTATATGGCATATGTATATAATATGCATAGATGTTGCGTATGCATTTTAATGGAACCCCATTCCCAGGGCGAAAGAAGCGCACAAATAATAAATATTAATTTTGATAAATGCTGATCCGGGTCAATTTATGCAACAAACTTTGCCAGTCAAAGTTCGCATAACTGCCAATGTTTTTATTTGGTATCTAGGAAAAATAGGTTCCCTTAAATTAAATTCTGTGTGGATTTCATTTAAATCTGACTACAGCCAGCTGTATTCATGTATAAACTCTTCTCGTCAACTCACTATAATATTTGTATCTGTTTTGTTTATAGATCATAAATCTTCACCGCCACCCTCCCACTATTTCCAATCCCCTGAGATCACTACTATAATCAGTGCATAGTTTCAATACATTTAACGAGTCGGAGGAAAACGACAAAAGCGAACTTATCTCAACTCATTTATCAAACGCCGATTAACTGGCATCAATTATTATGTACATAAATTTTTTAAAGACCTCATAAAATAGAAATAAATAAATTATAAAATTAGGTGCAATCACTAGCTGGAACTCCGACCAAGATTCATATGCGGATCGGGACTCACATCTCCAGGTAGTGGATATCCATGGCATGGTGGTCCACGTCCACGGGCGGATGCAGCTGCAGGAACTTGACGTAGGCCAGAAACGTGGTCCAGCACATGCTGAAGAAGGAGGTGAAGATGACCTGGTTCCGCGCCGGCACGAAGGCGAAGTTCACCGTCTGCACGCAAGGCCAATAAATAACGCCCACCTTGTAGGCGTCCAGGAATTTATCGCTGACCTGGGAACGAGAGGAGCATCGGGAGGGGTGAGTGCGGTGACATAATACTAGGAGCTGGAAAATGCCGCTGCGGAAAATTGTAATTAAGTGCCAGTCGACCGACGGTACGGAGAGACCTTTAAAATTTTATTTATTGCCCCGACTGCTCTCTCTTTATCTGGGGGCGCGGCATTTTTGTTAATGTTGTTAATTAAAAGGTATCGCCATCGTCGGGCTACGAAATTCACTTTTGCAACATTTGCCCCGAACTGAGTGTGAATGTGTAAACGATATCCAGAGCTAAAAGTCAGCCGCGGGGCAGTTGTCGAGGTCTGCCTAGTAATTATCGAGTGGCCACCGTACCGAGCATACTTTTCCATTTTAATTAAACAGTTTGATTGAATTTGGGTATTTGAGAAAAGTAACCTGAAAAATACGTGGGTATTTCTGGGAGAGTGGTCAGTGAACTCGGCTTGGAAGATATATAATTCAAAACACTCAACATTTTAGATACAAAGAATGATGATGATTTGTGATCATTAGTATTTGTTTTCAAAGTGCACACATTTTGTAAAATTTTAATGTTGCGAATTGTTTGCAGACTTCAGACCTGCTTGAGGATCAGGTGGATATTTATCCTCACCGTACACTCTTTAAAGGCCAAAACCAGAGCCAATCACATCGGCCAGCGGCCAGTCAGGCCATAGATCTTCGGGGAACGCATGCAAAGCAAATGAGACGACGCACGTTTGACACAAATATATGGTAAAACATTTACATTTATCAAGATAAATGGTTTCTAATGATGTGGAAGTCAGCCAGGGGCCAGTCATCGAACCAAGCTCGAGCCCGCAGCGAAGTGCCCCGAACTATTCCAAAGTATCTCGAGGTATCTCAAAGTATGGCCGCAGAGCCAACAAATCAATGCTGACAACTCGGAGCGGAGGACCAGACGGAGAAATGGATATGGAGGCAGCGACGGAGACGGAGGCTGGCGACAGACAGGTGATATTTATGCATGCTTACATTACAGCCGCAGTCGCAGATACAGATACGGAGGCCGATACAGATGCTGCGCCACGGAGAGACAGATACAAAGATTCAGATACCGCCACGGTGTCGTGAGAAAATGGATTTCCGAAAACAAAACCCACACACCGAAACTGCGGCAAGAAGCCCGGTGGAAATCCGAGACCCAATTCCAAAATAAATACCACAAGGCGATATCGGATGGAAAACTGGCCACAAAGTAATGAGCACAACTGGAAGACGGCAGGTTTTCAGGTTTCCAATAACAATCAGTTTCCCTTTTTATATTCCTGCAAGGTATAACGACATTATGAAGACATATTCAACACAGTATTTGATCAAGGCTATGGCTTTGTTATATGTAGTATATCAAAGGTTCTCTTTTTTTCCAGGAATTAATTTTGGCATTATTGGAAATATGAAATTGACAGATTTAACATCTGCCATAAGAGGGGGATTTTCTAAATTCAGTATCTAGAGAGTAATTGTAAAAGTCCTTACCTCCCGCCTGGCCTCGGCATATGTGTTGCCCTCCATGAGGGTCATGAAGAAGAGGAAGGAGCTGATGGCCATCGGATCGTACGCGGTCTGCTCGGTGATCGCCTTGCAGAAGGATGACTTAATATCGGTGCGCGGCCACATAACTCCCGCCAGTCGGATCCACACGTATATGGTCGGGCCCATGAAAAAGAACCCGAATAAGCTGAACCTGCAGCGGAAAAAGAAGCATAATAGTGCCAATTAGCGATCGATTCGGGGCGAGACTGGTAGCACACAACCTGAGACACTTCATCCAGTCGTAAGTTCGGAATGTCTTCTTCTCGATCAGAGTTTGCTCGATGAGGGATCCGCAGGGCCAGAGGGTGCCGTATGATATCATGCCCCGGATGATTTTGTATTTGTTTGTAAAATTCACAAAATTACGAAACATTTTCAAAGCTCTCGAATGCTAATCTGCCGAGTGCCAGTCCCAGTCCCAGTTCCACTTCCACAAAAGTACTGTAAACGCGCTGAAAGAGAAATTGTTGTCGGATCAATATGGCTTGGCTCGCTTGGGTTAGCTTTATTCCCGCGGAAACTTAGTCAGCTCAGTGCCGTATTTGTCTTGGCGGATTTCACTTTTGCCAAGACCGAGGCCTTACCTCATTTGACACACAAATGTTTTCAAAAAATTTGCCTATTATTAGTCACAGCTGAGGTTAAGTCGGTTAAATTGGGTGAAGACTCTTGCAAATCTATAATAATTCAGAGTTTATTTAAATTTGGATTCCGACTCGGAGGTTAATCTAAACAAATGCTGATATATTTAATAGTATAAAGACATATATTTGCCCATGACGAATATTTATTGATTGTGCTCTTAAACTTAATGTGATTTATGTATTTTATTGCATATTGGATTTCTCTTTGAACAAATTACAATTCACTTTGGCAATGCTTATATAAAATTAAAGCTTTGACTTGATGTTACGAGTGACAAATCATTTAGAGCGCTGGTTCATAAAATGCTGAAGTGACTAATTAAGCCTAATATACAAATGTAGGAGATGAAAATAGAAAACCTAGGTGTTTGTTTACTAAATATTTATCTGCAGACTGATGACTCAGTAACTTCATTAATATGCGTAAAATTAAAAAGAAAATCAATAAGTAATCCCTATCAAAGAGTAATATTTTTCATGAAACGCCCTTGAGTTGCGGAATATTTTTCACACCCTGGTGGAGTTGAAAGTGGACCTGGCACTTGTCCCACTTGTAGTGGCCCGCAGTGTTTGCCCTCAACGAGGATTAACCCACTGAAGGCCACTTAAATGGAATTTTCTGTCCCAGTGCCAGACTTAAACCTCAAGCCAATTGCAAATAAGTGTCGAGCACGGAGACACTTGCACAGCTGACACATTTTCGCCGCTCCTCCGACGAACTGATGGATGGATGGATTGCTAAGAGGTGGGCCGGATGTGAAAGGAAGAGGGTGGTGGCCACCATCCCGTAACACATGTCAGGTATTATTATCGGGGAGCGAACTACAAACGAAATACAAACATACATTTAATTGCCAAGAATGTTGCTAGCCAAACAAATGTCGAAATAATGTCGGGCCGCGGCAAAAGATTTATCATATTCACTCGACTGTCATAAAAAGCAATTAGGCCCGGGCGAAAGATACAAGCCCGGCAGTCCCGAAATGTAATAAAAAACAACAAAATACACTCGTACCAAAGGGGCGGAAGAGAAAGAAGAAAGAAACGATGTGTGATTTGAAGTTGTTTCTGGTTTTCAGTTTCGCTTAATGAGTGTGCCGCACAAAAAGCCGCTTCAAGGGGCAGCGATTAAAGATCCACATCCAATGCGGTACGTCGGGGTTGCCGTTGCTGCTTCTGGTTATGCACTCAAAAAAATTAAATACTGGTTGATAGTTGATCAAACAAAAACATATTAATATTGAGCAATTATCAGCACTTTTTTTTTAGGTATTAGAACTGCCAAAATGTATATCTATAATATAATATTCCATATTTTAAAACAGAGATGTATTTCCTAATTCTTTATTTATATGCACTTTGCACATAAAAGAAGATTTTTAAAAAAATTGTTTCTATAAGCTGATTATATTCCTTAATGTCCGGAACATCGTAACAAGACAAGATGTTTTAATACAATTTTAGTTTTATATGAATATGAATCTTCAATTAGATGGCCGATTGTTTTGAGTGTGTTCTTGCCTTTGTAATTAGTATGCCCGCACACAAGCCAAGCCCTTCGGAATAGAAACGGAAGCGGAGAGCCGAGGCGAGTCGAGTCCCGTCCAGGGGAGTAGAACCTGAGTGCGGGTCGCGGGTCCGGGCAGGTTCACTTTGAAGGGCACTCGTCAGCAGAAACATAAAGAAGGAGCGATACGATCCACGAACGTCCCCGTCCCCAAAGCAGGCGACCCGGCAATTTGAGTTGGTGCGAAAAGTCTGGCTCATGGCAACTGGCGGCCCTTGTTTTTGCCGTCTGTTGCATATTTTCACAAGTAATTAACATGTACACGATGTTGTCCTTGTCCCGAGCCAGGGATCCGGCCGGCACTACTATATACACCGAATGGTGTGTGCCAACAGCAACTGTCCAAACAGGCCCCAGCCCCAGCCTGTCCTGTTGTTGTTTATCAGCGGTGCCGTAACAAAACGCTGCCTCCACATTAATTTGCATTATTTTCACATTTAAATTTTAAATGAGTGCAGTCCGCCGAAGTTGCACTGCGCAGGTAAAGGACGCCAGGTGGACCAGGTAATTGTTTGACCACCTCCGGTCACATGACTTGGAAAATTTCTGTTCTAATGGTTTTCAATGGCCACGAACAGCCATTGTCTTAATTGTGCCCAATCAGGCCTCAATATTAATTGGATCGGCATTGAATGGCCCGCACAAATTGGCTTAAGTGAAGCAAGAGGATTAGGCCATGTTTATGTGTACATACATACATTAATGTATATATGTATATGTCGCCATTAAAGTTTAAGAAACAATATGTAATGGAAACAAGGGATTGTATACACTTTTACTGGATCATTTTCTTTTAGGATATTTAATACGAAATTTCAAAAAGAATATTCTGGCAATTTATAGTGCCCCAATTTAGCTTCTTAACAAACTAATCTGAAACTTAAATGGGATTATTTTGGAACAGAATTTAAGTACGCATTTTTTTAATCATTGAAAGATTTGTAAAAATGGGAAAACGTGACTCACCAGACTGTTTATTAATGCCAAGTTATTCCTTAAGTCGTTCCTTAAGTTTACAAATTATATTAAATATTATATACAATGTGATATTTGTTGTTCAGTTGCAGATACGTTTTGATTAAATAGAAGTTTTCAACATGATCGCACCTCTTTCATTCACTTGGGTACATGAGGAACCATAACAATTCTGCCCTTCACAAATATTTATGTCAGTTTTTACAACTAAATATTTAACATAGTTTATGGGCGGAAAACTTATTTGGCGGCGGAGATGGAGATTCTGCCCCATTTGGCCCATTTAGCTCGCAGTTGATGATAAATTTCGCAATGCGGCCCCAGGCGAATGTGCAATAAAATGCTCCCCATGCAACAAACGTTGCAACATAAATTAAAGCGCAAAATGTTTATTTACGCCGTGGCCAAGCGGTGGCAACAGCGGGCCATAGGGGAAGAGGAGGGAATGGACGCCCGGGGAGGAGGGAAATCATGCCCGGCTGTTTCCTGCGCAACATTTGCATTTTGACGCCGTTTTACGCATGATGTGAAGAGCTACGGCTACGGCCAACTCGGCTTATCAGCCAAACGAAATCAAACGGGCCCAGATGAAGTCGGAGGAGTTGGCAGCAGGCGGGGCAGGAGGAGGAGGAGGAGCGGTGCACAGCCCGCAGCATCTTGCAACATTTTGTTTTAATTTCGCACTCTGGAAAGTGGCAGCCGCCACTCGAACGGGCTTTTGATGTTGCCCAAGTGAATTGCCATGGCGTGGAACAGGGGCGGAGCATGGAACTGACGCAGAGACTGGGACAGACAACGGATTAGCTGTTACCTAGGGAATGGTAGCCACCTTGCTCCCCAAATCCTCTGGGGTTCTCCTCCTAAATAACCCAACTCACTAGCCAAAATAATAAACTAAATGAGGGGATACCTATTTGTAAATATCCTGCTAATATACAAAATTATAATATACAAAATTTAATCATTCGCTCCTAATTAGAAATAATAACATTCAACATTATGTCTCAATACAATTTTCATTCATGAATTGAGTAGACTTTTTATATATTTTTGTTTTACTTATTATTTGATTGCTTTCCTTTTATATTTCCTGTCGGAACGGCACTGGCAACATTTCATTTAATTTAATTCTCCTGAGCTCGTCCGGAATTTGTACACGTTTCGACTTATTTCACTTGCTGCCCATGTATTTTCGTGCCAAGCAAATGGCGGAGAAAAATATGGGGATACGCTTTCCAGCGAGAGCGCTGGGTTTATTAAATATGATTATTGACTTTCCCGCACCGCTCTGCTTTCAACTTCTTCAATTGAATTTGATTTCGATGCCCATTCCCCATTCCCCAGTCCCCATGCCCGGCTTCCCTGTGCAGCCCCGAAAAAACTTCACACTTGGTTGTATTTCTCCGGTTGTTAACATCACGAGGGCCTACATCAAAGGCCATTGCCTAAGAGACGACGCTAATTGTATCTGTGTCTGCCAGTATCCGTATCTGCGCCCCTGCTCGTATCTGTGCTTGTATCTGTTATTGTATCTGTATCTGAAGGTGCGAGTTCTGATTGCATTCGCTCTGTCAAGCACACGGGAACAAGAGCGTTTTATTTGGTTTCAAGTTATATAGTATGTTAGTGGGTTCCAACGCCTCCTCCTCCTCCTTCTTTTTACTTTTGTTTATTGAACTTTGGCTGACTGATAGTAGGGGGTGAACGGGTCTCGGGATAGTTTTTTTTTTAACATATTGAAACATGTGTATTTGGTGCCGCCTGATGCGGGCTGTTTGTTCTCAGCGCCCTGTACCATGATTTGATTTATTTGTACACAACTTTATGATATTTACATGTCTGCATGTGAAGGGAGGCGGGGTAATTTTATTAAAGACGGGGGCGTGCCACGGGGGGCATATGCAATCTCTGCCTTAAATGTAAATAAATATTGGGTTCTGCCACAGTTTTTTTTTTAATGCTGCCGAGTTGGTTTGGTCGCGGGGATTAGTTATTGCAGGACAGGCAGAAACCTTGATTAGGATTCTCGAATTAATAAACGAAATGAGACCAAACACCTAGGCGTAGGCTGTAGCTAATATGCATTCAGATAATTATTCTGGGATCATATAGATAAATTATACAAAATATTCAACACAAATTATATTATTTATTATTATTAATCCACAAAGAAATCGCTTAAGAGAACGTTCAGAACCAGAAGAATCTATATTGCCAGGATTAAAGTAGAGAAATTTCATGTCGATGCCTTTTTGTACATTTCCCATATAATATCAGTACCAACATTTGAGTCGATCCCGGTATTTAAATGTCTTCATACTTGCAACTCTAGTAATTGCAGGCAAGTATCAAGAGTGCCTACCTTCCCATTCTCGGCTTGTGTTCCCATAAACTCCACTCTTTATTATTCCGTCCAGGCGTCTGGGCCTGGTCAACTTCCTCTCGCCGCCTGTTTTACAAGCGTTTCGTTACTCTCATAATTACACTTCATTTGGGATGGGCGCCATTAGCTGCTCGACCCCAATGCCGATCAAATCCCGTCCCGATTCCGATCCCAATCGAGTGCAATCATCGGGGAAGCCCTCCTCCCGGACGGGGCTTATCTATCGCCGCTCATCGGCAGTTCTTGGGGGCTGAAGGCGAAGGCCCGCCATTATCAATTCATGTCCCGTCATAATTAATAAGGCTCGGGTGGAAAGTGAGCCGCGGTGGAGGGAAAGGCAACACGCAAGACGGCAATCAGTTGGCATTGTGTCGGGTCTCCGTCTCCGGACGTGGGATATGGAGTAAGGAGTGCGGGATCTGGGCTCTGGGTGCGACCTTATCGGGCAACAGCTGCCGATCCAATAAAGCAGCTCTCCCCCTCCGCCGCCTTTGACTTTGGCCATGTTTGCCGTTTTCTGTTTGCTCAAGCGCTCCTGGGCCAATTACAGCTTCCTGTTGTGCGAATTTCCTTTGCTCCCCTCTTTGGTTTTTTATGCTGCACAGTCAGAAATTCGACAACATTTTCCAAAAAGATGGCAAAAGGTAATATCTTCCCTTAAGCTTGAATAAATTAATGGATTACATCCTAGATATAAATCTATTGCGGTTTTATTTCAAGTATGTTGATAAGCTGTTACAGTTGGCCCTTTTAGAATTGTCTCTATTTTCTTAAAAGGTTAAGCTAAACAACTTTTTTTCTTCCTGTGGAGGTTGTTTATATGGAATATGTCTTATTTTTTAAACCACCTTCGACCCCTTCCATTTGGGAAGAATAAAAACATCACACACGCTCAATTTCAAGTGTCGAAATATCTGACAGCTGAAATAATAGAATGGAAATGGGTGCGTATCTCTTTCGTTCCTTTTTCTACTCAACGTTCCCTCGGGGCAAAACGGTAACTAAAGTTTTAAAATAAACAGCACTGGCAAACAATTTATGAAATCATTTTCGCATTAAAAATGCGAGGCCAATGCTTCGAAAAAAGGGAAACATATAATACAATAACGGACAGCGGCACACATGCTGGCCGAAGAGCAAAAACAATTGCAATTGCAGGCAATTTGCTTGATTTTCTCATTCCGCCTTTCCCACTTTTTATTATTTTTCTGGAGGCAGTGTCAGAGGGTGAGTTTTTGAAGCCGACCGAGCGTGGCGCAGAACAAGGGAATCCAATTTCGCTAGAATTTGATTGTCAACCGAAATAACGAGGAAGTAAAAGTGAGCCTGGAACAGCGGGAGGGCATTTTGAGTAGTGCTGTAAAAGCAGCTATATTCTGGAAAAACAAAGGTTTCTTAAACAAAAATACGCTACTTTCTAAGTGATTAAATCTGCACATTTCACATTGAACAGTGAAATTAATTTTTAAAGGCTTAGTTTTAGGACCTATACATACAATGAGTAATTTTATAGGGTGACTCATAGGTACTTTTAATATCGAGATTATTAGTTAACAATTTTACAAACTTCTGGCACAAATTTTAACGTTTTAACTGTAGCTCCTCTCAAAAATCTATTTAGCTACGATTTGAAAACTCTGGTTTTGGCAACACTGAACCCAGGCAGGTCACACTCCGAGTCGGACAGACAGACGGAAAGGGCGACATATTGCCCGGGAGAGCATTGAAATTAGAGGCAGCGGAACCAGAAGCAGAACCGCTCGAGTTCATTGGCTCATAAATACTTGTATTGCCCATCCGACGCACAAGTGTCAATTGCAGCTGACACGGCAACGCCGCTCTCGGTTATTAGTTGGCCATCAAACGTGTATGACACTTTAGTTGGTTTCTGTCGCTCTCGGTCGCCCCGTCTCTTTCTGCGCCTGCCAACCCGTCTCTTTCTAGCCAGTTTGGGCTGACAGTTGCTCCAAATTGACGTTTGGTGTTCGCGGCCACCAGGGGGGTGAAGGGAAGGTCACAAAAGACTGCAAAATGATAAATTCTTTAAATTTCCATTTAATAAAAATCAAGAGCTTGTACGTAAAATTCGGAGAATGTCGCCATTCGAAAAAATGGAAACTTCATTGAGAAAGATATGTAGATACTTTTAATTAATTGTGTTAATTAATTATTTATATTTAAAAGCCAATGCAACTAAGGTAAATTTGTAAAAGGGCGGCATCCCTGCGTTATATATTTTTAAATATGACTAGGAAGGGTCGCTGCTCTTCACAATCTTGATTGACAATTTAAAATTGTTAAGTGCGCCCCATTGACTCACATTCAACCGAATACCTCTGAGATGGCGACCCTGAGAGGTCTGTCAACCGCAGTTAGACCTCTACCTGCGTCTATATCTACGCTGGTATCTATGTATTCAGGCTCAGGGCACACACCCATCAATCCACACTATGGAACCCATCAAGCCCACCCATCTCCGGAGTCCGGACAAGCGACATTAATTCACGGGACTCTCGGAGCAAGGGCAGCGCCTACGTTAGGTGGAAACCCCGTGGGGTTACATTGAACCCCGTCGTAAAGCAATAAAACAGTAAAAAGCTGTGCCCAAATTTAGCGCCCGGTTCAGTGCACTTTGCGTGTGTGCGCCCGAGTGGATTTCGTCTAGAAAAAAATATAAATAAATAAATGCCAACACAACTGTCAATTATGGCCGGTAGTGCTCGCTGGGATCGAGTGAGGCGAACTGAGGCCGTACATCCACAACAAACACAACAATAGATAGATGCCAGTATGTAGATATTTTATATAAACAGCAGCAGTTCAATTTGTTGATTCGCCGCCCGCTCGGCGGCCTGCTTGGGTTTCGATTGATGGCGACGTAGGACGCGGACAGGGACACGGCCGCCCATTGACGGAGCCACATGCGGAGGCTCACAAACTAAGTTCGTACACTGAGCGAAGGCGATGGTGAAGCTCGAAGTAAGTAAGGAAAAATGAACACATACTGGGCATATTTATGATATGAAAACAATAGATCTATCTATATTGTGTATATTGTGTGGGATTGATAAATTTGTTTTAAGAACTACCGCCCTGTGCAAGTCAAAATCAATAATATTTGATCTAGACCTAAAGTAGTATTTAGTTAAGAACTCTTAACCGTAAAGGTCAACTTCCAGCTCAACCAATTGTTCTTTCGTATGAAAGTCTTTACATAAAAGTTATTAACAAACCATAAAGTAGGCGTTAAATAATGAGTTTCAATGGAGTTAGGATATTTGTTTCATTTATTTTTATTGTATTTCATTCATGCAGTTACATATACAATTTTCTCGCTGTGTATGTACATACGAAAATACGGAATGCAACGTCAAAGTCATTTGTCACGCGCCGGGAACGACAACGACCACGAGCGATATCAATGAGCGAACAATGAACCAGGCGGGCAAACAAACCCCCCCCTCGGCACGGCACCACCCCTGCCCCTGCTCGTGCCCATGCCCAGGCCCACCCCCTTGCAGATCCTCCCCCCGCAGCCACTGGCACCTTGCCACCGCCTGCACTACAGTGCCTGCCATCGAACCTGAACCGCACAGAAATAAAAATTGAGCACACACTAAATCAACAATTACAAGATAAGCAAACGACCAACGGCGAGCGAGCCCAACACACTCCGAGTACGAGTATCAAACAGTTCGGCACATCTGCGCCTCAAATGTCAGATCAGATGGCGAAGGCTTTACGAACTTCCGCAATTATTTACAGTGTCCCATTGAGTGCAGCGTTTCTATGCCCGCCTCATTTCATTTCGGCTCGTCACCAAACTAGCGCGGCGCTCGGAATTAGTTGGACAAAGGAAGAGGAAAGGGTGCAGTCAGTTTGGGACGACGAGCAGTGTACATCGAAACCTCAAAACCCCGAACCCCGGGCAACATATCCCTAGCAGTGGCGTTGCTGGGATTGTAAGAAGGAGTTGTTACTAACCAACGACATTTTAGTGCCCCGAACATTTAAGTATTTCGATTGAATTTGATCAAATTCGAGCTGATAAAATTAGGGTTTTAAGTAAATTCAATGGTCTTCCGACTAAAACCGTTCAAACCCCCTGCCTACGCCCCTGATCCCTGCCAAGCAACCATCCATCCATCCATCCATGAGGCCAACTTCAGCCAGTTTGTAATTTCATGCACTTAAACTCGCATTATGTTCCTCCCTCCCTGGTTTTTTTTTCTCCTGCGTTCTGTTAATTCGGTTGTTTGTCTGATTTTCTTTTTTCCCATTTGGGGTTATTGTTTTTTCCAGCTTCGTGTCTTTTTTCGGTACGTCATTGTTTCCTTGTTTCTTTCTGATCCCCTGCCCGGGCTTGTATTTATATTTTGTATACCTCTGTGCAATTTGAGGTGTAGTCATTACCCCGGCCGGCCTGGGAGGGGGAAGGGAAAAGGGAAAAGGGAAAAGGGGAGTGGCTGACCGACTGCGTGCCGTGTTCGTAATTACATTGATGGCGCGCAGCGCTCGGACTTTGTCTGCTGGCCCTCTCAAATTATAAGTATGGGCAGTCGGTGCATTTATGGGCGCAGTTACCCGACTACCCGTTCCGATGCCCCATTCCCGACTCACGATCCCCAAACCGCTTCCGTTCCTCGATTGCGCTTCCCTGGCGTTCTGCGGAGTATTTAGTCGAGGGTCGCTCACTATTATTAACCGCTTATCAATCAGGCGGAATACGTATTTTCGAGTTGCGCTCCTAATGAGCTGAATTTAATAAAGGGGCAACTCCGGGTCTAATGATAATGATTACAAAATATAAACATTAAGAGTCACTGGGATAGGAGGAGTGAACTTTAAATTGGCTACAATCTTCGATTATTCCGTTTTCAATTGATTCACAATCCTGACTTGAAGGGATACTGCAGATAACCCATGAATTATATACGCATGAAATTACTGAAAGCAACGAATTATTGTTTCTTTTTTAACGCCCACCAAGTTAGTACTTCCTTTATATTTCAGTAACTTTAACGTTTTTGTAAGCAAAAATGCCTCATGAATTTTGACTGTTTGATTCAAAGTACACTCGTTTACGAATTGCTGAAATAATTAACGACGCCCGTCCACCCCAATTTTTCAAATTCCACAGATCCACATTGTTGTCTTTCGTGGCGTACATACTATTTCTCCCTGCACAATATTCCACCGCCCCGAAATATCCGCTTGAGGTGACCCATTTCGGTCGCACAGTGCCTGCCATTTAGCATTCACCATTTGCCATTCAGCATTGTGCCAGCTTAACCTCATTTCGAAGGCAAATGCTAAAGAATTACATTAAACCCCGAGTGGCAAGCCGAAATGCAAACGCAAAATCAAAGAGAAGAAAATTAACATGAAGTGAATTTCGAAAGGGGGAATAGACACGGACAGCCCGGGGGGAAAATGCCGGGGGCGATGTGAAATTTTGGCAAAGAGTCGGGCACGTGCTTATAGCGCAGAAATTTGGAAACTTTTTGTATTTCCTCAGAGACCCAAAGAGACAGCTAGACGACATGGACGTGACGGACCAAGACCGACGAGCGGGCAGACTGACGGACGGACGGACGGACAGGCAGTCGACGTAATCATGAGGCAATTTCTTCTGGGTCCGGCTGGCAACTGCAATTTGTAGTCAGCATTTTCTTGGCCCGGTTCTGTGAGCCAACTTGACTCGAATCACCTCCCGAATTAACCCCAGAGCTGTTTTGGGACAACTGATTTTGAGTGTTTTTCCGGTGACCCACTAGAGGAGCTTCTCCCCACTTGAGCTGCAGAATTCCTAATATTTTCTTTGGGCTTTTCTTTGGCCAATAAATCATGTGGCACATTGGTTCTGCTCTGCTCTTCTCCCTTCTGTTATTTTCGTCTCGAACATTTGCCCTCAGTTCCGATTCGCTGGTTTGACATACGCAATTTAAATAAAAAATTAGCGCATATTTTGCGTTTTGCCTTGGAAGTGCCCAAATACTATAAAAAGTTTTGTATTTACACTGAAAACAAAAAGTTATCTAACCCTAATATAATATTTTATGTAAAGTCGGGTGAATAATATATTTTTGGGAGTTCGAAATCTCTTCAACTTCCTTAGAAACTAAGGCCTAGATCGAGCAAAGCTCGTTTGTATGAGTGTTTTCTTTAATTAACCAAACTCTCAACTATCAACCCTTGAAACATTATTAAACCCTTCTTATCAACCATAAGTTACCTATATTTCCCGCGGTGTATATAGCAAACCCCCATGTGATGTGTAGATTCATTCAATTTATTACTTGGCATATTTTTTGCCGCTGCTTTGTTTTTTCTGCTGCCTCAAATAAATAATGCCTGGAGCTGTGCAAGCGGGTCGATTAATATAAATCAACGCCCGACAGTGTCGTCCAAGGGAAGTTCAGCGGGGGGAACGGGCACGGTTACGGGGAAATGGGTGCCTTGCCTGCTGACTTTTCCTTTGTGGCTTTAATGAAAGTAATTTATTAAGTAATTTCTAAGCTTTTAGTCGTGACGCTCGCTGTTGAGAGTTTAATTAATTGGTTTTCATATTAAACGACCCGCCCAGGCCCCAATGAATTATGTATGAGAAGGTAAGTAGCAATCGATATTGAGATTGCGATTGAATATTGCACAACATCGGGCGATGAAAAAACCCACTTGCCCTGCCCTGCCCTGCCCTTCGTACTGCGGGCTCGGATCGAAAACGGAAACTGTAATCCGCCGTGAAATGGATCTGATGGATTAATAAACATTCCGCGGTAATTAATTCCGAGTATTATTTAAGTCCCCATTTAAAATGCAGATGAGTGTCACACGTTCGTTGGCACGCAGCGGAGAACTTCTAAATGAGTTTGCTTATTCACAGGAGAGTTTCTTTGATTTAGATTAAGAGGGTTCAGAGACTTCAGACCTCAAGAAAGAATGCTTCCGTAGTTTAGTATTAGTTTTAAGCAAAATCATCACAACCAAAATATAAAAAAAACCCACACCAATTGTTATTATTCTTGATTTAATTATGTTTCATCGCTTAATGTAAGCTTCTTAGAGTTGTGAAACGCACATTCTCTTAACTGTTTAGCTTTCCTCCGGGCGCAGATTTTCTGCTTAAGTCGGGAGAGCTTTCAAAGTATTAGGACAAAGTCGATGCGAGTGCTGCTGCCGTGGAAATTGCGACAATCTTGCCGGGGTCTTAGGCTGCGGCCACATGGACGGAGCGTGGGGGTTACAACCCCGCCAGCCCCTTGTGTGTAAGATACATTTGTATCTTTCAGTGCTGCAACTGCAAATGGAACTACATCGGATGTGCGCGCACGAAACGTGCTTTCCCAATGGCCGAAAGCCAAAGCAACACGAAAGCCAGACGGCAGACAATGAAAACTAAAGCCAGGCAAAGAGGCGAAAAAATAAGAAAAGCGCAGGCAGAAAAACTTCAACCGAAAATAAATAAAAATGTTTCAAAGAAAACTGTCAAGATTTGCATTTATCGTCGTTGGCGTCGTGGGCCAAGAAATTGCACATGCGATAAAAGTAGCTGGTTGCTGCGAAGTCTGGTTTCTGGTATCTGCTAGTTGCTAGTTGCTATTCGGTATCTGTTGTCTCGTGGATACACGGGCAATTGTATTTGTATCTGTATCTGTGTCTGCACTTGGCCATAGATAGCTTAGCTGGCATTTGCTTAATTTGCATATCGCTTTGGAGCGGTGTGGCGTCTCAGCAGAAAAATATTTGAGAATTTGCACTTTAATTGCACTTAAATCACCATCAGCTCGGACAACATTAATTGACTCTGCAGATACAGATACAGATACAGATACTGCGCCAGTATCTGGCTGGCAGACTGATTGGACTGGGCTCTCCTGCCCTCATTATGCATTTGTTTCCTATTAATTTAATTAGTCGGCATTTTGCGGTTGTGCAATCCGCTTGGTATTTGCATTTTCCAGATCCCTAAAAGCGGCCCAGCCCTGCCCCTGCCTCTGCCCCTGCCCCATTATTGCGCAATGGCAACGAGATTAAATAGAAATGTTTTATTTCCGTCGGTTTCCATCGCACTCCCCCCCTCAATTACCGATGTTGCAATTCAAATACGGGTTTAATTTTGTGTTTGGTTTTCAGGCGGTTTGAGCGGAATATTCCATATGCTAAATAAATTAAAATTTTAATTTTATTTCCCACATGTACATTGTGTGCTGAACTTGATGTGGCCACGATAAATATAAATGTAGCATTGTCTGCCAACTACAGCAATCAGAATTAAATCAACAAAGTCCAAAGTGTTTAATGTCGCTTAATGTTTTTTAGTATATGTTTGGCAATGGTGGATACATAAATAAATACCTATTTTATTATTTACTCTATTTATTATTTACTTTATTTTATTATTTACTTGATGTAAAACTAAAATATGCATTCTTTTGTTTATGATTTAAATAATAATAAATATTAATGGCCTATTCACAGCATATTTCAAATAAATTTGCATGATGACTTATAAGTTACAACTGAAAGTTTAAAAATGTATTAACAAAGAAAGGAAGCACCGAAGATTACATACCCTTGCAGGTTGAAATTACATTATTAGGAACTTATCCATTTTGGTTAAATAAAAAGAAAAACTAACCGGAGATACAAAATTAATTTTGATGGCTTAATTCATTTCATTACATTCACCCATACATATATTTAATTAACAGTTTTATATTCAATGTTTTGTATTTTTCTCTCAAATTAACGTTCGTTTTTAACAAAAATAATTTTTACAAAAAAAGAGGCAAGATATTTTGGAAATTCGTTATATTTACTAATGAATGATATTTCTAGAAGATATCAGGTCCTGTGTCCTGTACAGTCGTTTTTCTAATTAGCTGTCAACGACTGTATACATACTTTAAAGCAGCGAAGGGCACGCCGTGGCTCAATTTGCTCACGCTGCTCAAACCGTTACCTTTTTTCGGTGGCAGCTGGCCGAACTGCTGCTCAAACCGTTAGATGTCGTGCCCGTTGCTGCTTTATAGGGTCGGAATTGACCCTTCACTGCGTTGGAAACTTCTGACGAAAATTATAATACCCTGTAAGGGTATAAAAACGATGAATGCATTATAAAAACGATATCTAATTGACTGGAATTCCCTCCGTCATTTGTATTCTTTAATATGGAAAATTGCCAGAATCTGGCATTCAGAGAAAATTGTGTAACGGCTGATAGCTTTCCAAATATATGTTAAATTATACACAGAGAACCGCCGCAGAAAGAGTTGAATTCCATTTGTGTTCAATCGTAATCGTAAATTTCTGGAAAATTCAAATGCGGAGAGGCTGCCCCTGGGCGCTCACCTCTCCCGTCACCCCTCAATCTATTCGGTTTACAATTCAATTTAAATGTAATTTCCCTTTTTGCTAAATTGTAAACGCCAACACATGCAAACAGAGCGAAAGGAACGGATGGCATGGCGAGGCAGATAGAAAGAGACGGCCTCAATCGACTGTCGCATTCCTAAACGCAATGCCACGCCCCCTCACGCACACCCACACACACACACACCACTGGCTGTAAAACACATGTAAATGATAGTGCACGTCATAATATTTCATTTGACACACGGTAGAAAATCGTTTTACACTTTTGGCATAAATTGACGAAATAAATCATGTTTGCGACACGTGATTGGCGACCCAAAAGAGAGAGGGGACGGGTGTTGGGGGTTTTAGGGGTTTAAAGAGGGGCCAACGGGGGTTAAGGGGATGCCGGAAAAGTGAGCACGAGAAATTACACAGTGACGAAGGCTGCCTCGGAAAACGTACGGGAAATACTCTTTACAAACGCGTTCAATTCGATATTTGGCTTAACAATGTATACTTTAAAATAGAAATAGTTCGAGAAGATTTAATATAAGTATAAGAAATATAGGATCACAGAGTAAGCTTTCTTAAAATTAAGGTTTTAAAATATGTACATAAGTATCTTTTGGAATCTGTAAAAATATGATATTTTTCTATGAAACATTTATTTTTTTGTATTTAAAAAAATATTATAAGAATTTCTGTAATATATATTATTTATTCAAGATGATTCCCTCTTCGTTGTTGGTGAAGCAAGCAAATGCATGTATGTTTGCTTTCAATGCGATTTTGTTTGCATTTCAATGCAATTTCGTTTGGCCGTGCAACGTGGCGAATGCGCAATGTCTCATTGCATTCGCGCAAGCAAACACGCTCGTATTTCAGCGATTTGTGCTCAAAATTCGAAATGCACCTTTGTTGTTGTGCAAAGAAAGCGCCAACTGGTTGCAATATAAATTTTATAATTTAATTACGCCTTTGACATCGTGGCCTTACCGTTGCTAGCCGGGATATGTCCGCCGTTTGGCGATTTGGCCAATAAGACGGGCAGGCGGAGGCACAAAAGGCCACGGCGACGTTGACTGATTGAATTGCGGTCTGCGTCAATTGTCTTTTACGTGCCAGTGTGTGCTTTTTAATTTGCCATCACAAAAATCTGTAAATTGCATTTCGATTGTGATTCGGGTTTGATGAATTGCCAGAGACGAGTGTCGCGAATTCGAGGAGGGGATTCGAGGGCGCTCAATTATTTTGACCGACTCGATTGAATTTCTAATGACTCAAAGGGGTATTAAATGCGCATTAAGCGGAGTCACATCGCCAGCTGCCTCTGCCCATGGGGCACACTCACTTATCGATGTTCAACTAACCACATTAGCTTAATGATTTCGCCGAGTATCCCGGTCCCAGTCCCAGTCCCAGCCCAGTCCCAGTGCCATTTCCATTCCCAGCCCGAGTCCAAGTCCAAGTCCCCATCATCATCATTGTCAGCACTTAAATGCAGGCTTCATTTGCTTAATTGCATGGCAAATGTTGCCGTGATTAATGTGACAGGGATTGGGAATGGAACTTCACCCGAACGGGGACTCTTGCCTACGCACAAACACTCCACAGACACTCGAAAAGCCGCACAAAAATTAAAAAAAAAAGAAACTTAAAAAAGCGAAGACAAGCAATCAACATAAACCTGTTCTTTATCAATGCTTTTGGCTTTGCATAAACTCGAATGGAAAATGAAAAGGCCGCGCGGAGCATGGTAATTATTTTAGCCTAAGAGTTACTCTCGCTTTTACACACAAAGAAAACTCTACAAGTTTCTTACAACTTTTAGAATTTAAAAGCTTTCCAATATGTTTATGTTTGTCTATACTCTTTTCTAAATGTATTTTTAAAAAGTAATAATAATGAAATCTCCTATATTCTCGGGACTACAAGAAATGAACCCTAAAAGGGTTAAATTTCGAAATTAAAATGGGAAAATATGTGTTTTCTATGGTTTGAATTGCTGCATTCATTGACCCATTTCCCCCTGTGCAGCCATCTGCCTTGGCTATCAGCCACAAGCAGATCGTCAGCTTCTTATGCCGCATCCATTCACAATATGCCGCTTTATTCATTCGCTTTACCACAGTTTGCCCGAGATTAGCGGAAGCCAGAACGTTCGCTGGGAGCAATGTGGAGCAAGGCTTCTACAGCATGGCGATGGCGATGGTGATGTTGATGGCGATGGTGACCCACTTGTCGCCCGAATGACTGGCCGTAAACATGCACACACAGAGGGCCCCTTTGGGCGGAAACCCCCTTTTGACAGTGGCACTTAGAGCCGCTGTCTGTCTGCGCCCGCAGCTCATATCAGGCATTACGTATACGCCACCTTGCCCCGCAACGGCGACTTGACGATTGCGTCGCCCCTGAATTGCGGGGCGCTGTTTATAGAAGCGCTAAATGAGCAATTTACTTCCGACAAACGCACATTTGAACTTTGCAAAGGCACGGTTATAAATAATCGACTGGCAATTAGCGATTTGCAATTGCAATTCGCGCTCTCAGGGTCTGAGACATTCGCAATTGGAAATTCGCAATAGCATTTCGCAACTTATGCAACCTGCCATACTTTGTCATTACCCGATGATTTCCGCGAATGTTCCCCGTACTTCGGATCCTTAGCAATAATTTGTACGAAATGCCGCGACGATTCGCGAGGCGTTTGGCTCAGCAAAGAAATAAAAACTAATTGCGGCGATTGCAAATTGCCAGATTTCAATGTCAATGGCGGCCAAGAAGAGAGTGAGTATTCGATGGCCAACGGCAAGTGGCCGATAGCCAGTAGCCAGCGTCATCGTCATCATCATTAGTGAGCGTCCAAGCGATTCTGCAGACGCAGAGAGATCTGCATCCACGTATCTCTCGGCGGAATGCAACTTTGCGGTTGCCAATCAATAATTTGCCTGGTGAATGCCTCCGCCAGCCGTAATTGTGTTCTGGCCTCTGCCGCTCTTTTTGTGCAATTTTCATTCATTGCATTTGGCAAGCCACTGCCAATAAGTTGGCTTCCACCTCACTACACAGAGAGAAAACCAAACGGTACGACCCCTATAATAATTTTAGACCATTTTTTCTTAAGGTATTTAATTTTTTTGCGACATTTTTATTTTATTTTATTTTATTAATGCTCAAAATACTAAGAATTTAGTGCGAATAGTTTACATTGATCGGAACAAAAACGACCAAGTTATGGGAGTTTGAACGGAGCTTCCTTTAAAGAGTTCTGAAAAATTACATTTTGCAAATCGATACACGATAACTCAAAATCTACTGAACTGATCGATTTGAAATTTAGTACACCATTTTTTAAACAAATTCTACATCTACTGAAATTTTTATGAATTATTTTTTTGTTATATAAAATATAAAAATCGCTACGTGAGTACCTCGAGACACTTATCCTTTAAGGAATGCATTATATCTATTACAAATTTAGTGTGATTTTTGATATTTGTACAAATAAGATTTTATATTGAGCGCACAAAGATTTTATAAATAAATGCAAGCCCTTTTAGATATTATGCAAAATTCTACTCAATAATGTACATATTTATTTCAGAATGTTATAGTAAAATATATGAAGAATGTTTGGAATTGTTCTAAAGAGTATAATTGCGATAAAAATAAATTTAATGAGATTCCCTTTCAGTATGCTCAAGCTCAGGATAAATTAAATTTCTAGTATTAAAAATTAACTTGTTTCATGTATTTTTGAGAATTATAAACACAGCAAGTTACACTATTAAATGTCATAAGTCAAATAATATACAAATATACATATTTCTGCCGAGAAGAGGATTGTTGTTGTTTCGCCATCAAAGAAAGGCGGAAGCAGAAGGCAATGGCCCAAGAAGGACAGGATATCCCCACGTTCAAGTGTGTGCTGGTCGGCGATGGCCGCACCGGAAAGACGACATTCGTCAAGCGCCACATGACCGGCGAGTTTGTGGAGAATTATGTGGCCACACGCGGCGTGGAGGTCCATCCTCTCATCTTCCACACCAATCGGGGCGCCATCCGTTTCTACGTCTGGGACACCTCTGGCCAGGAGAATTTCGGCGGGCTGCGCGACACCATTTGCATCCAGAGCCACTGCGCCATCATATTCGAAGTACCATCGCGCGTCTCCTACAAGAATGTGCTGCACTGTCATCGCGATGTCGTCCGCATCTGCGGGAACATACCGATCGTTGTCTGTAGCAACAAAGTCGACATTAAGGAGCGCATGGTGAAAAAAAAGAAAACCAACTTCCATCGCAAGTGTAATTTGCAGGTGAGTGCCGCTGATTAGGCTTTGATTCTTCAAAACCTATTTCCGCTTTCTTTCGGCTGCAGTATTTTGACATTTCCACCAAAATGAATTACAAATGCGATAAACCATTCCTTTGGCTGGCGGGCAAGCTGATGGGTGATCCCAACCTGGAGTTCTCCGCGATGCCGCCGGAGGTCAAGATAGACGAGGATTGTTGGCTGCAGACCGAGAGTGATTTGCAGGAGGCCAAAGCGACCGCCCTGTCCGCAGAGGATGAGGATCCAACACAACACACACTGCACAGCAACCAACTAGATCTAGGAGAAGCTGCCTCCGCAGAAAGAACAAGATTAATAGGAGCAGTCACAGGAGATTGTTGTTAAACTTTATATATTATGTTGAATATACCGAATACCGTCGCTCTATGTGAATATATATAAAGAAACCCAAATGTTTTACAATCCTCTAATTTATGAGTGTCACACCAAGCCGATTTATAACAGGAAAAATATATAATAATAATATTGATACATCTCTGGGGATTTGGCTTTCAGTGTTCGGAGCACTGCTGCAGGCACGGCTTATAGCATCGGCCGCTTCTATACAGCATTTAATTGCACGTTTTGGCCAGCACAACAGCCGTGACAGCAGCAACATCAGCAGCAGCAGCAACAGCAGCAGAAACGGCGCGGCGGCAACATCAGCCGCAATGACAATGCCAGACACAAAATAACCAAAGGCAAGTTTTTGTGGTTTTTGCCAGGTCGCTTTTCAGCTTGCTGGGTTTTGTCTCCTCTTCGGTTCTTCAGCTTGGCAAAGTCGGGGCCATAGAAAATGTCTATATTATACGAAATATTCGTCTGTCATTAAAGCGGAAGAGTGGCGCGGAGGGGCGCTGTGCCGGAGAGAATGGGCCGTAATGAGTTTGTGGTTAGACTGAATCCGCCGCAGAGCACGATGTACAAGTACTCATATTTATATTTGTTCTCGTGCAATTTGCAGCCATACAATGTTGGCTGCTTTCCACTCGGTGAGTACTTCACATTACCGGACGTATATAATCATCATTTATATTTTCATTTTGCACTGACACAAATAGCAGCTTTTACATAAATTCATCAGCCAAGAAACTGCGACCATTACATACGTCCAACATACATATTTCGTTGCAAAACACGTAAATAGCAGCTTTTTGATGATAAATACAACTATTTGAAACCCGAACTTTTACAACCTTCTTGTAATAATGTATACACTATATAATACACATTAGGATCAACGAATAAATTATACTATTATAATGTTTAATTTGTCTATGATATTTATCAGTGGAAGATTTAATTGTTCCGCTTTTATTATTCAAAGTATAGTTCTTGAATTTATTTCCATAGAGTCAGCTCTTTGGCTTATGTTACAGAGAAGAATGGTATAGAATAACAGTTCCTTTCCTTTGTACAAATTCTTGTTAGGTCCGCAGAAAACGCCAATCTCCCGGCAGCAATCGGCAGTGCCTCTCGTAGTATTTCTTTAGCTCGAATAGTTATTTCCCCCACCTCTTTGACCTTTTGCCTTAATGTTTCTTGCCCTTGTGGCTGCAACTTATGTGTTTTCCCCTCCAGCCCCCCGCCCGTCCCATTTCTCCACGCCAAATGAGGCTCGGACCTCGCCGTGACCTCTGAGTGGTGTCTGCACCGAACACATTTTGGGCATGCTAATTAGTTCGGGGGGATGGCGAAAAGGGAGCTCTGGCCCAGCCGCAGAGCTTTTTGCGTTCATTTCCCATGCGTGTTCATTATAATAATTTCTCGGGCCTTTGTCTGGTTTCTGTTTTCGGCTAGGTTTAATTAATGATTTGCTAAGCTGCTAGATACCACTCCCAGAGCGCTGCGGTGCGTTTCGCCTTTGTGCATGCCAGGGGTTAATTGGGTGTCAGGACGTGGGCTAATTCTGAGCACACAGAGAGAAAGGTGTACTTTTAGTATCCATAGATTGTCGAGCCGTTCTTATATTAAGAAAATATGATAAAATAATATGGGTGTAGAATTAGCATTGGAGATTTTATTTAATTGTTCGATATTCGTTTCATTTGATATTCTGCATATTTTTCCTCTGTGCAACCACCCATTCCCTGGCCAGCGTGTCCAATTGCGGCGAGTATCCGCTGCTCCTGCAGCTCGGACGCGTGTGTCCCAGAGTGTGTTTGTGCTGGCAACACGTGGCAGCAACGAATCCGAAATGTGAAATGTGAAAACCGAAAACGGGGCGCCCCCAATCAGGCTTCGTATTGTTGCTGCACACTGGGCGCTTTTGTTGCATTTTGTGGCGAATGCTCTTTTCCGCTTTTCCGCTGCCACGTTTCGTTACACAAAAGGCCAAGTTACACTCGTGCACAAGAGAAGCATACATAGATGAGCGGCAGCGTACATTTTTTTCTATAATTGTACTCATGTACATGTTTTTTTTTCGCTCCGCCACGCATTTGCCATATTTATTGCATTCACGTTGCGAAATATGGTTTGAGTACAGCAAAGGTCGCTCGAATCATACTTTATATGCTACAGAAACCTTAAAACCTTAATCGTCTAACTAACATATTTTTACAAAATGGTTTTTTCAATAAAATGGTAGGTACTACTTGGCTAGATTCTCTTTGTAATTATGCAACATTTTAGGGCTGTTAAAAAACCTTTCTCTACAGGACTTAAAAACAATCTAAGTATTCATATTTTTTGTGGTTATGCATGTTAATTTTGCATACCTAGGAAGAGTATTCGTTTCAACCCTATTTCTGCTGGATGAAATGATTCCCCACTTAATATTTTTCCCGTGCTCTCTCCGCACCATTTCAGCTGGCATAGTCGCATGTGCATTTGCATGTGACCGATTGAGGTTTATGAATATAAATTGTTTGTTAATTAAATGCAACAACAATAACGACCAGCAGGAGCAGCAACAAAGCAGACAGCTGTGGGATGGTTGGATAGGATGAATGGTCGGATGGTCGGATGGTCGGATGGTCGGATGGCTGCTGGCTTGGTCTGTTGGTCGGTTTGGCTAGGCTTTAATACCGGAAATTGATTAAAAGCTCATTTCATTTGCCTGCTGTTCGCTTGTGTTGCAGTTGCAATTGCGATTGTTGTTATTGTGGGCCCCTCCTCGCTGTCATAATTTGCCGTTTGAAATGATTATGGTGCCTTACACACACTCGGTAATTGCAATTGCTGATGTTGCAGTTGTGCTTGTTCGTAGTTGCTGTTGTAGAGGAAATATCCATGCAACATGCCGCAATTGCTGGTGCAGTTGCTGTCGGGCTTGTTAATTCCCAGACTGGCGCTATACATTTCATTACTATAGAAGTCCCTTTCCCCTGAAATGGCTAAGGATTTTCAGGCAATTTACTAGCAATTTCCATTGTCTTCTAGGGTGGCACTTCGAGAAAAACCTTACATATTTGTGGAATAATTATCACTTAATTACCTCAAACTCATCGAATCTATGTTGAAAGAAACTTTGAAAACAAACTTTCAAAAGTATTGTGAGGCATCCGCATTCAGTTTACATAGAAAGGATGAAACTCCCTTCTAGTTCTTACTTAATTTTTGCACTGTGCACCCGCTTATTGTAATTGAGTTGAATGGCGCGGAGACAGGTTGCCTAATTGCAGGATTACGCTCGAAGAAAGATTAGAAAATACTTTCATTTTCATATCTGCCATTTGCCGCCTCGTCGAACTTCTGTATTCTGCTCGAGTTGCTCGGCAAAGTTATCTCATTTGTTTTTATCGGGCGGACCAACCCTCGAAAACACATTTATGGCAACCGGGAATTATTTATTTTCCAAAACATTTGCCCAGAATATGGCCATGTAATGTCCGACGACTTGAACTTTAATGGGTTTTCCACACCCCCAAAAAGGCTGTTACATTTCTGCTCTCGCCCAGCCAGTTTTTTTTCTTTCCTGCTGCCATCTTTCTCTCCTGCCTTTGTCATAATTTTACTGCCAATTTCAGCAACTGGGAAAGTTGGCCGACTCTCGCACTTACACGTATTTACGTTGCGATTTTTATTTCCTGTAATTTTTACGATATTACTTATTTTTATGCAGCTCACAGCGGATCGGGGGTCGTACATATAGAGGGCGGGGCGTTGGGGAGGCAACGTTTAGCTTTCATTTTGAACTTTATGCCATTTTTATTGCTTGTTGTGCGCCATGTTGCTGTCGTCGTCGTCGTCGTCTTCGTTGGATGTTGATGTTGCCGATGGCAGCCGCATTATTGGTTTTTGAAACTCGAGCTGAGCCCACGACAGAAATTAAAATAAAAGGCGGGCGGGGAGCTATCTGGTTGGGAGGATGGCCAGAACAAAGGAACGGAACGGCTGGCAGTCAGAAAACCAGACAAATTCCAAATTCCCCGCAGCAACATTAGTCAATGGGAGTTCGCCTTTGTTGCCATTACGTATTGTTTTTACAGTTGCCCGGCTTATTTATTTCTGGCATTTGTTATTATTTAATTTAAATATTTATGCAGCGTGTCTGGCGTGACTATGGCGCATTATAATTACCGCAACAGCGGGCCGATAAGCGGGCTCGTATACTTAATATTTTGCTATGGTCTCGTTTCGTTTTCGAGGTTTCGCTGTAATGTTCGACTGGGCAATACGTATGCTTAATGGCTACGTGCTGCTATGGGCCGACCTCGCAAAGTGGGTTGTGCTTCGATCGGCCGATCGACAGGCTATAGCCCAGCTATATGTACCTGCGGTCCCGAGTGGGCAGACGTTGTAAGCATTAACATTACTCGGACTGCACTACGGGCCAGCGTCGGCTGTGTCCCAATGCAGTTGGCCAATTATCGGGTTTTCATGCTGCAATTGATCCCAGCCTTTCATAGCCATCCCAGGTGCCTAAAACCGATGTAAATTTCAAATTAAAATGTCTGCAACTTTAATTATGTAAGCGATATAGCATCATGGCTATATTCCGATTTATTCGTTGAACCAGAAAGGCAGCTCAATTGATAGTCTAACATTATTTTTGTCAAATTTTGCATGAAATAAGTATAAATAAA
>JAEIIH010031769.1:0-11199 GCA_018904745.1 Drosophila orosa
ACCAATCATTCGGATCTGTAGAGTCTACAATAATTTTTTCCCGCTTGCTGAACTGCCTAATAATAATTTCTCTCAGTGCTGAGCAATGACATGCAGAGTCGCGGAATTGTGAAAGGTTAGTTCCATATGTTATTGTAATTAATAAATCATCCGCTAAACGAATTTCGATCAATTTTCGCAACCATTTTGGTTATCGGAAGCCAGTTTAAAAACATAAAACCCCATTGACGTCACAGGCGGGGAAAGCCGTGACTTTTTGGCCAGAGTTACTGGCTTCGTACAGTTTGACAGTGACTCGGCGGCGGCTTGCCAATTGATTTTTCCCCTTCGTGACACTGAACAGGGTCAAATTTTCGCACAGCCCACTGACAAATTGCATGCGTGGGTGGTGAAGCCAGTACAGGTGTGTATACGCCCTTAGTTGCACTCTTCCAGAGCCAAAAGGTCAACTTACCAGGTGCCACAGGCCGATCATCAGGGTGGCCGTGTGGACGTGGAGTCCGAAGCAGCAGGTAAACTCCTTGAGGTGACGATTTCCACCTCCGCTGCTGCTTCCCCCGGCGACGCCATTGTTGTTGTTGCTGCTGGCGGCGGCGACGGCGGAGCTGTGGTTGCGTTGCGGACCCATTTTCAGATGGATCCTGAACATTGCACGCCCCACAAACTGCAAAAGATACGGGCAAATGGAAAATCACTCATTAATTGTGTGTTGTTACTGCACCAACACCATCAACACCAAAACGAAAACACACACACACACACACACACTGCAGTGCCTTGTTATTGTGTGCCACTTTTCACGGCTGCTAGGCGAAAATGTACCACTCGGCCGTTTTACGCAACTGATTTGGCAATTGTTTTCGTCTCGCTTATTTGGCCCACCTTCGCTGTATTTAGTAATGCAACGCGCACAGGTTTTCAAGTCCAATTCGATTCTGCAGTTTGGTGTATTCAATTTTATTTGCTGCGCAGCGAGAAAATTTGAACACACTTTTCTTGGCTAGTGCGAAAATCCCACGCGACAAGGTCACACTAGCCGTGAGCGTTTTGCAGTGTAGCCGTTCTTACTGCAAACATACAATATTCAAATATTTTAATAAAATCAAATCGTTTCTCCTTTGATCTTACAGCATTTGTTAATTGTTCTTATTATTTGGAACATATAGCCATAGGGGTAAAAACTCCGACATTGTACCCATTTCTCTATTAAATAAATCGTTGATGCCATGAATGCTGTAGCAATAATACGAATAATAAACTATTTTTAAGGTTATAAGCTAGTTGCAAATATCCATACTAAAAATGGCTAGATCTAGCCGGAAATGAGCTAAACCTGCAACACTGCTTCGAGGCGAATGCCAAACAAACCGATTTCAATCGTTCGCTAGATTTCAAGCCGCTAAAATGGCCAATGTGCGCTGTTTGCAGAAGCTGATGCGCCTCCAGAAGCTGCTGCTGCCCCTCAGTAAGTAGAACAATCCCCCAAATACACTTGTTAACTCCTCGTTGGCCGCGTGCAGGCGTTACGAAATAGAGCCCGCAACAAGAATCAGCTGTTCGATCGAGTAGTGTGCGCGTGTGAGTGAAAGAGAGGGGGAAGGGGAGAAAAGTTAAAAGCCAAATGCCGGCGTCCGTCGTAAACTTTTCACTATTTTCCCCCAAAATTCTACTTATTTGAAAAGTGATACATAAAAAGAGAGTACGAAAACGGGAACAGAAAATGCTGGAGCAGGAGATGGAGTTGGAGGTCGAGGTGGAGGTGGAGGCGGCGGATCCCGGCGAGGCGGCCAATCTGCTGAAGCTCATCAAGCGGCTGCTGCTGGAGAAGGCCTACGACGGCGTGCGGATGCTGTTCAACAGTCCCCAGGAGGCGGAACGGAACAGCCGGCAGCTGCCGCTGATAGCCATGGACCTGTTCCACGACGTGTGCGCCCCGAACCTGACGGACGACGTGAACTGCGAGGAGTCGGAGCTGTTCGACTGCGCGGACGAGCTGCTCAAGCTGCTGGCCAAGTACGCGCCGCTGCAGGAGCTTATGCTGGAGCTGATGGAGCGCGTGGGGGAGAGCAGCAGCATCAGCGTGTTCGGAGCCTACCTGCGCGGCCTGCAGGTGCTCATCCAGCGACATGGACGCGACAAGCCTCAGGCGGTGGAGTGGTGCCTGCACAGTGTCTACAGCCGCCTGCAGGAGCTGCCGTTGCCGGCCTACCTGAGCGAGGGCTACGACGAGGCCCAGGCCAAACTAATAGAGCAGGAGGAGGATGTGGAGGACCTGCTGGCCCACTACATCACCGTGGGACTGTTTCGCACACCCATTGTTGAGGACATCGTGCAGCAAGATGTGCGTCCGGCTGACCAAACCTTCAGGAATTGTGGAGTGAACCGCCGCAACAGCTTCGCCTGCTTCTTTATCCAACTTCTGGGACGCCCGCTGGCGCTGCTGGAGATGGGCAACGTCAAGGAGGGCATGACGCGCACCTATGTGCAGCAGGTGGTCGAGGGCTTCAGCAAGGACGCCAGTCAGTGCCTGGGGGATCCCTTCTACCTTCTCAATCTGGTGGAGCAGCGTGCCAGGTGGCAGAGAAAGCTGGATGCCTCCAAGGGGGTCTACGAAATGAGCAGCCGCAACGTGTTCCTCATCGAGGAGAAGCTGCCGCTGCACGCACTGGCCATGTACTATCACTCGCTGTTCGTGGGAAACCAACTGCCGCCCACAGCGCCCAAGGTATATGCACCCCTCTTCCTGTTCGAGTCGATTGTCTACCTGGCGGAAGTGCTGCTGAAGCAGCAGGAGCCTCCGCTGCAGAATTGCGGTCTCCGATTGGTGAAATATCTGCTGACCACCCTGGGCGAGCCCGTTCCGTATGCCTCGCTGCAGCTGGACGTGCACAAGCGCTTCTTCGAGGCACTATGCAAGATTGTTGGCTACTCGCCGCAGGTCTCCCTCCGCCAGTTGGGGATCCATGTGCTCCAGCAATACGTGATGGCCTTCGAGGATCAGGGGAAGTACTTGATCATTAAGAACCTGCTGGAGACCCAGCAACACGACGGACTGATGGGCTACCTGGCAGGCATGTACAAGAACCTGGTACACGAGGCGCTGCTTACATCAGAAGTCATGCCAGAAGTCTACAGCGGGAAGCTGTTCCGGGAGATGCTGCTGCTGTGCGTCTGCGTGCTGCCCCGCGACGTGAAATCGGATCTTCTGCTGCACTCGGATCGCCTGTGCGGTGCCCTCAACATTGTGAGATACTTTGCGCTGAAGGACAAGCAGGATGTGACTGGATTCTGGCAGACTCTGCCGGAGATTGAGCGCAGGTTCCTGATTCCGCTGGGCAAAGCCCTAGACTTTTCGATGGCCCACTACAAGGCGTACAAGGAGCGTGTGGAGAACGGGCAGAGTGCCTCGGACGATGCCCTGATGCAGCGTCAGCTCAACATGCTGGCGGTGAACATATCCAACAGTGGAATGGCTGCGAAGGATGGGGACAACAATCTGCCTGACATTGGCACCAAGGAGAAGCTCGAGGTGCTGGCCAGCTCAATCACAGGACTGGAGTCGCTGCTGGCCCTGTACCTGCGGGCCAACGAGTGCATTGAACAGTCCGCCCGCCAGCGCCGCATCACAGCGCCCATTCCCCAGGCGTTGGAAGCCTAACTCATATTTGTCCATATTTTTTTTTTCACAACGAAAGCAAAATATTAGCGTAAACTTTGTGTGTAAACAGAAACGAAATCGAATTCTAAACGAAAACGAAACTGAAACTGAAAACGAATCTTATCTATGTGCTTTTGGGGGCTTCTTGGCTGGGGGACGATAATTAACCGGCTAATTGAGCCAGTTTGAGGGGTGCTAATGAGCTGAGGGTTTTGCATTGCGATATTACGGGAAGTAGTATCTGCGTATTCGAGTCGAAATGCATATATCAGAACTTGGCACTTAACACTTGGCTTAAAAAACACTCCAGCACGCAGCAGATATTGTAAACAGAGGAAGAATCGTTCTTATAACCTTTAAGATAGCCTGTTCCTTGTCTCTTCTATAAAGATTCTCATTATTTGCAGATGCACAAAGCCCCCGCCAGCTGGCTTCCCTGCAGCCCAGACCGCTTACCTTCCTGCTGGCAAGGAGGAACTATGCCAATGAGGAAAAGGTATCCACCAATCTGGATGACTTTCGGGCACGCGAAGAGCAGCGAGAGAGAGAACGGGATGCCGCCGAAGAGGCGGCGGCTAGGGCACAAAAAGAGGCTGGCACGGCAGGCGGAGGTGCGGGAACAGGAACGGGAGCAAGTGGACAACAGGATGATCCCAAGCAGGCCAAAGTCGATGCCGTAAGAGTCAAGATCCTGGACGCTGCCCTGCAGCATGTGCCACAGCACGGCTGGACCCGTCAGGCCATTGTCCAGGGCGCCGAGGACAGTGGTTATCCCAGCGTGATACACGGCATGTTCCCTGAAGGTGGCTTCGCTCTGGTCTCCCACTTCAACGGGAAGATCAATGCCCAGCTGGTGGCGAGCCTGGAGAAAAAGACAGATGGCGGCAAGCTGGAGGTGGAGAATCCTCTGGACTTTCTGGTGCAGGCGGTACGTCAGCGCCTGGAGATGGTTGCTCCCTACAAGGCGCAGTGGCCGCAGGCGATGGGTTTGATGGCACAGCCGCAACATGCGCCCACAGCTCTGGCCCAGGTCCTGACCTTGGTGGATGACATCTGCTACTACTCCGGCGATCGGTCCGTCGATGTGAGTTAGAGTTATACACTTTTCTCTCAGAAAGTAATCTTTTTTTTAACAAAAATAATGTGTTTAGTTCGGTTGGTACACACGGCGAGTGGGCTTGGCGACCATCATGAAGATGACAGAGCTGTACTTCCTGCAGGATACCTCCCAGGGACACGCCCAGACCTGGGAGTTCCTCAAGAACCGCATGGACGAGGCCGTACAGCTGCAGATGATGCTCTCGCAAACGGAGGGCATGACGCACACGTTCCAGCGTTCCTTCAACTCGGCGTTCATAACGGTGAGGCACTCTCACTGAGTAATTGGTGCACTGACTCATCCTGGCTTGTCTTTTATATACTTCACAGGCGCGTAATATACTCGGTCTGGGTTACAACCGCAACTAGCAAGATGCTAGGGGATTCCGTGATCCTTGACCTCTAGCAAGCCGCATGCAGTCCAAAGATGAATAATTCAGGTGGGAGAGACCCACCTAAAGATCTACACTTATGTTTAAAATCCCTATGTATATACTGTGCATAAAGGTAAACCTTTGTACGAGAAACTGTTGATTATCTTTCGAGGGTTTTTATTAAAAGAGTTTTTATTTTCAAACTAAAATGGAGAAAACCCGCCACCTCTTGGCGTTTCAACTGGTTTATTTGCCAGTTTTATTATCATACTCTCCGATTTCCTTGAACGTCTACCTTTGTATGGTAAATGACTAATTGCGCACTTAGGGTTAGGGTTAACCTTAGTGCTTCAGAGGTGACAGTTTTAACGCTCAACAAGTGATTATTTAAAGCTTAAATTTCCGGTAATGAGGCGACAATAAACTAAAGTAAAGTGAAGTAATAAGTTATGGGGTTTAATTGACTCACAAACGGTTTCTTACATAAAATAATTCTATTTTCCTGTACTAATTCCTCAAATACTAAAAACAACCGAATTTACGAACCCCAGAGAGCCACCAATGGCTGAACAACTGTTTCAAACTTGTGCAAATTTGAATCAGTTGGCTTAACCATTGGGTGGCTATCTGACGGCCGACGAGATCCTTTTGTACATGCTCTTCCGCGTGCTTTTTCTTCGCATGTCGGTGCCATACATATCCGCATATCCTTTATCCTGCACGGACCTCCTTCCCTCTTTCAGTTCATCCAGCTCCCGTTGCTTATCGGCTTCAAGGTAGTGCTGCACTCGACGCTGGCCTAACCTACCATCCTCGAGCACTCGCTCGGATTTAGAATAGCGTTTGCGCCAAGTGGAGCTCTTCCTGAAATCAAATGGCTCGTAGAGGAGTTTCGGCATCTCGGGAGGATAGTATTCAGGGGTCGGTTTTTTGGGTACGGACTCTAATGCAAGCAGCTCCTGATTTTTGGGCATGTGGATCTGTGGGCTCGTGTCCACTCGATGCTTAACTATCCGGCGCTTCCTTTTTTTTTTGCGCGATTTGGGGGCTTCTGGCGAAATTACATTTTGTATTTTTACCTCTTGGATTTGATTTGCAGGAGCTCTACTGTCGCCTGACAAACACTTCATATATTTGTAGGGATCCACCACCTCCGAATAGAGTTTGGATATACTTTTGACCGGCCAAGGCGACTTTGCCGTCGGTAACTTGCCAAATAAATAGTTCAAGTCCAGGTCGTTGATTGCTCGCAGGAGTTGCGAAATCGGCACAGCATCGCTGTCCCCAAAGAGTGCCGAGAGCACACGCACTAGTTCATCCTGTCCACCCAACAGACAGAGTATTTCTCCTCGATCCTTGCCATCTGCGTACCATTTGAACCTCTTGTTAAGCTGCCTCAATCTGGAGATGTAGTCCTGCAGCATGCGAAGTAGTTTACCAAGAGTCTCCGGTGCCATGGGATCTGTGAGAAAGCCAGCGTCGTTGAATAGAGATCCTCCGGTGGAGAAGAGATCCTGTTCCGAGCAACCACTCCGGGGTAGCTGGAAAGATTGCCGTTTTCGAGCTATCATCATCACTTTGCCATAGTTGGCGTACAGCAACAGGAGCACCGCGTAGTGAGCTGCTTCCGGGGATCGATCCAATGCCTTGGCTAGGGCGTAGATCACTCGGCGATTCACCTCCAGCCAACGCTGTGGCAAGGTGTCACACGGACCAGACGGCAAGTTCAGACGCCTCGCCATCAGAAAGGGATTCTCGCTGGAGTACTGACGGCTCACCGGACAGCTGCTGGAGATGGTGCGCACCGGGCAGTGGGGGCAGCTGTAGGGGATTGGGGGACATGGCGTCCGGCTCAGGCGGCAGCAGTGGATGCACATGGAGAGCAATTGAAGCAGCTGAGAAGACTTCAAATTTAGAATTTTTAATGAAATGAACTACACCTTCGCCGGTGAGTGCGTACATCTTGCAATGTCTACTTGTTGAGGCTAAAAATAGATTATTTCGAGGAGCAGCTGTCTCCATAAACGATGACACAAACAGCACAGCCGGAGTTAAGCTGAATTTTTGAGTTCTTAGCTTCAAGAGGGCTTTTTTCGAATCCTAACTCGAAACCCCTTCCTCAAAACACGATTTAATTTACTTAAAACTAACTTTACTGTTTATTTCCAGGTGATTTTTATGTAGCTGTTTGTCAGCCTTGTCTGAATAGAGTGATTCGATTTCTATGATATCTTTTTTGCTGTCCAACAATTTTCTACATAACTATCTTGTATTGCACTTAATATATTCATCTGCTCGACGCCCTCATTGCAGAGGCTCCAGGTAGGGCTCCTCCTCGGTGGACAGCTGCTCCACTTTGCTAAGAAGAAGGAAGGGTTATCTCAAGACCTTCATTTAGGCTTAAACTCACCAGGACTCCAATTTGGCTTGCAGTTGCTGTAGCCTCTGGGGGATATCGTTGGTGGCTGCAATCATTGCACCCAGTTTATCCTTGAGCCCGGTGAAGGTCGGTCTGTGCGAGGGAACGGAGCACCAGCAGCTTTCCATCAAAGTGAACCTGCAACGTAAGAGAGGAAGAATAATAATAATAAGAATAATTCCGCACCGATATTATGCTTATAGTTGGACTCACATTTCATTGGTGCATCCCTCAGGTCGCTTCATCCTATGACCCTGCCGCAGTAGCTGCAGCAGATCGCTGGGTGACACCGATGGATAGGGCATCCCGCCCAGAGTAGTGATCTCGTAAAGCAAGACGCCAAAAGACCAGCTGAGGAAGGAAATTACAGTCACACTTCTGAACGCAGAATAAGGTCCTGGCAACACTTACACATCACTCTGGCTGGTGTACACCTGGTGGGTGAGGGACTCCAAGGCCAGCCACTTGATGGGCAGCTTGCCACTGCCTCCGGATTTGCGGTAGACATTCTCATGGTAGACATCGCGACTCAGTCTGTACGGGGAAGAAGATCTTAGAATATGGTTCATTAAGATTCACAAGGATACCCACCCAAAGTCTGCAATCTTAATGCTGCGATCCAACGAGATCAGCACATTGCGGGCAGCCAAATCCCGATGCACTACCTTGTTTTGGGCCAGAAACTCCTGGAAAAAGGGGTTTACAGTATTGTATTTTTTATTGCTTTAAATTCTACTAGTAACCTACCATTCCCACTGCCACTTGCTGGGCAATGTCCAGTAAATCCGCATATTTTAATGGAACTCTGGGCTTGGCTTCTACAGAGCTCAGAGAATCAAAGTATTCCTTATTCTCAAAGGTTCGACTTTTGCTCTCCACCACTTTTGTTCTTACACTTGACTCTTCCTTTGTCTCCGGGGATTCCTCATCTTTGGAGTCATTCATTAGAGCCTCTACAAGTTTGTGGTTATGATTAGAACCAATATTCTCAATATCCTCTAGTCCGTAGCCTTTATTGTCTGCTGCATTTGTGATGCGAGTGAGTGTGTAGGTCTCCACTCGGCTGCTGTTGTGCGTCTGGTCCGCCTCATTTTCCTCCTCCACAGTGGACAACATGGAGCCGTTGATGTCTTCTATGCGATCATGGATGGAGAGGCGTCTGGGTCGCTGGAACTGTCGCCTATCCGCGTTCTGGTCGAGATTGTGCTTGAGGCCAACTTCACATCGCTCTTGCCGGAACTTCCACTCCTCTCTGAGCATTAAAAGATTAGCTGTGAGATATTTCTCTTTACTTTAAATAGTACTGCTTACCTTAGAAAATTCTGAAGGCTGCCCAGGCTGCAGTATTCAATGAGCAACATCATCCGGTTGCTGCAGCGAGTGGAGTAGCCCACGATGCCCACAATATTCGGGTGCTTGCCCACCGCCTTTAGCATCTGGATTTCGCACTTGAAGGCGTACACATCCTCGTCATTGGGTTCATCTGGGAATTGTTTATTAAATAATCTGCATTCTACAGGGATAGAGCTACTCACCTTTGAGCAACTTGACGGCCACCTGTCGCTTCTTGTAGACTCCACGTCGCACCAAGCCAAAGGCGCCCTCGCCCAGCACATCCTGTAGGAGCACCGAACGCGGCTCCACCTCCAGTTCGTCTGCAAAGTCCATGCTCTCATTGGCAGACAAGGTAACCAGCAGGCCACTGCTGTCCATCAGCGAGAGGTGGAAATCACTGGCCTTGGCCTCCTTGGCCTCCATTTCAAAGGCCTGGCAATCCGATCGATTCCGTCGGCAAAAGGTCAGCGAGCACAGCATCAAAATGCAGCAGATGGGCACAATGATGAAGAGTATCAGCTTAACCAGGTTGCCCTCTGTTCAGGAAAGATTAGATTAATTTATATATAGAGTTCTCCTTGCTACTCACCACTCAACCAGGCATCCCGTGGCGCTTTGTCCAGAGTCAGAACGCTGTAATTCTTGCCGCCCTTCGACAGAGCCCCCAAATGCACCTCAAAGTGGGAGCCCAAGACCGTGATCCGGGGTATAAAAAAGTGACTTGTGCTCTTATCCAGCGTGTAGTTGACCTCCTTGCTGCCCAGAAACAAATCGAAGATGCGAAGCGTGTAGTTATCCGGCAGGAGACTGGGCTGCGACCAACTGATATTCAAAGCCAACGTATTTCGTTCATACTGCTCCTGCAGGACGCTTAGATTTTCAGGCTTGTGAGGAGCTATCAAGGCAATGTTACTATTTTAAATCCAAGTTAAGAGAAAGCAAGGACTCACCGCAAAGTGTGTAGTTAAAGGGATACCAATCCAAACAACTGGGCGCCTCCACAGTGAGCCACACCACTTCGCTTTCCAGTCGATTTAATATATTCACGGTTCTCACGCCCACGAGATAGGTTTTATCGAACTCCATGTTGTCCACCGTGTGTCTGTACAGATTCCGTAGCTGAAGGAGAAGCATGGTTAGCATCTACGATATTGGATACAGTTTTCGACTCACATCCCGGAACTCCACCTGCCGTGGTTCATCCATATTCACGCTGTTGGTTGAGTAGGACACCATATCGAAGTAACAATTGCGCTCTGGAATAGGTAAATGATGTGGAGGAGACTTTAAATAATGATAATGACAAGGAAGGTTTTAAAGAGAGAAAAAGGATGTTAATAATATTCAGTTGTCAGTTGCCTTTTACTATAACCATTATGTAGATATAGATCCCTACCCGCCGAAGGCTGCCACTCAATCTCAGCGGCAATGCGATGGGTCTCATTCTTCTGGGGCACGAATCCTCGCAGGCTCACGGCTCCCATTTTGCTGGGCTGGTAGCCACGTTGCAGGGTGATAAAGCTCTGCTCCCGGGCTATCAAGGAGTAGCTACCATCTCCATGCACCGCCAGAGCGGTTATATTGTGGCTGGAGTTTGACTCCAAGTGGGACAGTATCAGGAAGTTCTCGTCAGACTGAAAGATAGTTTAAATGCAGTCGGTAGTCTTTAGTATCTTAAGTATTTCCCTACCAAGTAAAGTTTCGTCTCTGTAATTTTCTCCCTGGCCACCTTGATAATGTAGGTGGCATTTGGCGCTGTCTCATTTCCACCGCTGTGCTGGATCCAATCTATATGAAAAACTATCTGCGACTCTGTGCGACACAGCATGTGCAGCTGGAAGTTTTCCTGTACTTTGCGTAGAGGACCAGGAGCAGTGCCATTGGTCTTGCAGTCAGTGTAACAGCCTCGAAAGTCCTGCAGGGAGAAAAGATAAAAGATTAGGAATATAAACCCAAATTTCTTAATAAAAAAGTGATATAAAAGACACATTTTTAATGTTTACGATTGCTGAATCGAGCCAATCCCTATTACTTCCCTAATACAATCACGAATAGGATCCTCTCAGCAGACTCAACCAGAAAAAACTGGGATCTGCCTTTAGGGACACATTCTAATTCCGCAATTGAAAATATTTTAAAGAAATACTTATATTTCGTTTAAAACTACACAGATAAAAAAGTAGAACGAAAAAATCAAGAATATTTTTCTTGATTTTATCGATGCGGAGTCTTAAAATTTTTAAGCACGATTCGGGTTTAGACGGTCGAGTTAATCCCGTTTCGGGATAAAATGACAAAATAATTCAAAAAGTTCT
>JAEIIH010031770.1:0-13199 GCA_018904745.1 Drosophila orosa
ATCCACAAATGTGGAACGTATGCCAGGATCTACTCTCGTGAGAGCAGAGACAGAGAGAGAAGTTAAGCTTAATTTTTTGTTGTCCAAATACTTTCCACAGGAAATCAAAACAAACGCAGCCCAAGGCTTGCAATCCACAAATGTGGAACGTATGCCAGGATCTACTCTCGTGAGAGCAGAGACAGAGAGAGACAAAACATCTAACGGCATAGTCTGAGCGGGCAAAGAAATAACCATAACGAAGAAGGGAACAAAAGGAATACATGATTGTCACTTACCGTTGTTTCTTGCTGAAAGTCCACGGCGAAATGCTTTCCGTTCTGTTTGTTTTCCTGCTGATTCACAAACACAATTATTCACAAACACAATTATTCACAAACACAATTATTCACAAAAAAAAAATACACAAAAAAACAAAAAAAACAATTTTTCTTTCCACTTTTCTAGTAAAAAAAATAATTTCTCCATGCACTTTTCTCCGCTTCGCTTTTTTGCATCGGTGTGCGTCGAAAACAACGGCTCTTCCCGTTACTTTTTCTAAATTTGTCTTCTTTCTACCTTTTCGTGTCGGCTTTGCCGACAAAAGGCGAAGGAAAGGAATAAGAAAAGCACAAAGCGAAACGGAAAATAATGGCACATGCTTAAAACTCTTTTTCACTTGCACATTTTCTTCACTTACACTTTTAACATAGAAAAATACTTGTGTTGCACCACAAAAAAAAAAAACAAACAAAAAATAATTTTTCATTCCACTTTTCTAGTTTAAAAATATAATAATTTCTCCTTGCACTTTTCTCCGCTTCGCTTTTTTGCATCGGTATGCTTCGAATACAACGGCTCTTCCCGTTACTTTTTCTAGATTTGTCTTTCTACTTTTTCGTGTCGGCTTTGCCGACAAAAGGCGAAGGAAAGGAATAAGGAAGAAAAGCACAAAGCGAAACGGAAAATAACGGCACTTGTTGAAACCCTTTTGCACTTGCACATTTTTTTCACTTACACTTTCAACCAAAAAAAACTAACGGCACTTGATGTCTGCACAACCCGAACTTAGACCGATTTTCGCAGCTCCAAAGGCTTTGTTTTCACGGCGATGCGCTGAACACTCGAATATCAACGCCGATGTCGACTTTTCCGGCCGTTTTCCCGCTTTTCATTGGTTTTCAGCCCGTTTTCGTGCGAGCCGCGCTTTTTGCGCCCTGCTGCGAGTCGTTGGCGCAGCTCGTAGGGATTTTCGATGCGGTAACGATCCCTCTGGAGAGCTGTTTTTTTTCACATTGGGGACTTACAACGATTTTCCCGGCAGTTTTCTGGTTTTTCCGCACTTTTCCGCAGGTTTTTAAACCCATTTTTAACCTTTTTCTGTGGAGCGCGCATTTTGCGACTGATCGTTGTGAAAATTGCAAAAATGGAATAGGGAAATGGCGGGCTTAGTGGAATAGTGGAAGGAGCGAGAGAGAGAGCGGGAAGAAGAGCAGTGTTGCCAGATACAAATTTGGCTTTCCCCCTAAAAAATCTCAAAAAGTTAAAATTTCCCCCTAAAAAATTCAAATGAGCGGCGCCCTCTCTCAGCAGGTGTCCGATATTAAAAGCGCCAACGGTGGCTAGTTAAAATAATACTAAATGGGTTATAGGGAATATTCAGTGGCTCTCTCAGAATAAATTTGGGTTTGTTTTTTAAATATTTGTGGATTGGGTTGGAAAGTCTGGCGGCTTAGAACTATCGATAGTCGACTATCGCGAAATGTTTGTCCATCGATGAAATGGCAACATGCAGTGCTGCCAGATCTGGAAACTATTCAAAAGCTAACCGGAGAAAGTTATTCTCTTCTCTTTCTCTGGCTCTGAGTACCCATATCTGTCTATCTCTCTCTCTTTCTCTGACTTGCTCTACTCTCCCTCTCACTCTCCCTGCTCCAGCAAAGAGTATAAATAGAGGCGCTTTCGTCGCAGCTGCCGCAGTTGATCCGCGGCTATGCTCGTGTTCACATCGAAAGTGACAGTGATGGTGTTTTAAACCCAATTAAGCACTTGTTTTTATTAATATAATGTTTTATTTTGTGAAATACGAGTTACTTGTGACTTGGACAATCTGGCAGCCCACCAACTATCGATAGTTAAGTATCGCGAAATGTTGGAAAGTTGTACCGCGCAGTGTTGCCAGATCTGTAGGATTTTAATTTCAATTTTTCCCCACTTTGCTCGTTTTGGGGAGTTTTTTATTCACCACGTCGCTCGTTTTGGGGAGTTTTTTTATTTCCCATTTCGCTCGTTTTGGGGAATTTTTTTTATTCCCCACATCGTTCGTTTGGTGAAGTTTGAATTTGGATTTTTTAGTGGGAAATTTGTAACCTTTCGAGATTATTTAGGTGTAAAGTCTAATTTTCATCTGGCTATACTGATTTTATTTTTTTTTTGCTGTGGGCGTATTTTTGTGATTATAAAAAATTCTTGTAAATAAACCCCGAGTGGAGAGCAGCGAGTGCCATGGCCCAGGGTATGCCCAATCAGCCCAAGTTTCTGCCCCGCATCGAGCGTAGTGGCGGCAGCAACTCGTATGTGGCCACCGCCTCTGGCAATCCCTTTGAAACGGACGAAGATGAGGAGATCTTTAGCAGACACAAGATGGTTTTACGCGTGCCCAGCGACTGCACGGGCGATCTCCAGCACCTGACAGTGTCCCGCAACTGGTTGGTATGCATCCTGGGCACTGGTGAGCGCACAACGCTCCTCCGTTTCTTTCTGCCGCGTGCCATACCGCCGGGTGGTGAGTTTTTCCCTCTCGAAATTAAGGTTTTTTATTTAATTTGATTCTTTTCTGTAGAGCTGGCCCTGGAGAAGTATTTGTCTGGTTCTGGTTATAAAATAACCCGTATATTCCTGGATCCCACCGGACACCATCTAATTGTCTCTCTGGTGCCGCGCTCTGCCTCGGCGGGCGTCTCCCCCGATTTCCTGTACATTCATTGCACTGAATCGCCGCAGGCGCAGCAACTGAAGGTGCGGCGCATTGAAAAGTTCAAGGATCATGAGATAACAGCCGTGGCTTTTAATTCCTACCAAGGCAGTGATGCCACCACTGGCTCTATACTGTTGGGCACCAGTCGCGGCCTGATTTTCGAGACAGAATTGAGTCCGGCAATGGAGGGACATGTGCAGCGCAAGCAGCTATATGATTTGGGCTTGGGCAGGCCCAAGTATCCCATTACGGGGCTCAAGCTGCTGCGCATACCCAACAGCAGTCGGTACATAGTGGCCGTGACCAGTCCCGAGTGTATTTACACATTCCAGGAGACGCTGAAGCCGGAGCAGGAGCGCTCGCTGCAGCACATATTCGCGGGCTATGTGAGTGGCGTGCAGGAGCCGCATTGTGAGGAGCGTAAAACCGATTTAACCTACTCGCAGTTGCGTTTCTTTGCCCCGCCAAATAGTAAATACCCGAAGCAGTGGGCCTGGCTGTGCGGCGAGGGAATACGCGTGGGTGAGGTGAGTCTGCCTCAGTTTCTTTGTGTTATTTGTAGTTTAAAGACTTGCTTTTACAGCTCTCCATTGAGGGCAATAGCGGGGCCACCCTGCTGGGCAGCACTCTTATCCCATTGGACTTTGAGCGGGCCAAGCACTTGTCGTTTGAAGAGCGACGCCTGAGCATACCCAAGGCCTTTGTGCTGACCGAGTATCATGCGGTGCTTCTGTATGCAGATCACCTGAGAGCCATTTGTTTGCTCAACCAGGAGCAAGTCTATCAGGAATCCTTTGATGAGGCACGCGTGGGGCGTCCCCTGAGCATTGAAAGAGATGAAATCACAGGCTCTATTTATGTGTACACCACCAGGACAGTGTTTAATTTGAGAGTAACGTGTGAGGAGCGCGATGTGTGGCGTATTTACCTGGACAAGGGTCAGTACGAGCTGGCTACGGCCCATGCAGCCGAGAATCCTGAGCATTTGCAGCTGGTTTTGGCTCAGCGTGCAGATGCCGCCTTTGCCGAGGGTTCCTATCAAGTGGCCGCCGATTATTATGCAGAAACCACGAAATCCTTTGAGGAAGTGTGTCTCAAGTTTATGGTTTTGCCCGATAAGCGACCCATCATTGATTATGTAAAGAAACGGCTGAGTAGACTGACCACCAAGGCAGCCATGCAGGAGGCATCCATGCAGGAAATGGCAGAAGGAGGAGAGTCCGCGGATGCCATCAAAGTTCTAGTTATTTGGCTGATTGACTTGTATCTCATTCAAATCAACATGCCCGACCAGAACGAGGAGTGGCGGCGAGCGTGGCAATTGGAATACGATGAACTGATGCGACAGCCTCAAGTGTTGGCCTGCACAAGGGCCAATCGCGCGTCTGTCCAGCAGTTGATAGCCGAGCATGCGGATCCGCATAATCTGGCGCAGTTTGCCATTGCCATTGGTGACTATGACGAGGTGGTGGGGCAGCAATTGAAAGCTGAACGCTACACCGAAGCTTTGCAGACGCTAAGCAAGCAACGTGAAGCGGAATTGTTTTATAAATATGCCCCCGAGTTGATGGCCAAGCTGCCCAAGGCCACTGTGGAGTCTCTGATGGCTCAGGGGTCGCGTCTCGAGGTGGAGAGGCTGGTGCCCACGCTGATACTCCTGGAGACACGCGAGCAGCGGGAGCAGGTCACGCGGTATTTGGAATTTGCTGTCTACAAGCTGAATACCACCAACGATGCCATACACAACTTCCTGTTGCATTTGTATGCCCAGCATGATGCCAAGTCGCTGATGAAGTACCTGGAGATCCAAGGCAGAGATGAAACGCTGGTGCACTATGACATACACTATGCCCTCAAGGTGTGCACCGATCTGGATCGCAAGGAGGCCTGTGTGTTCCTGCAGTGTCTGCTGGAGATGTGGATAACGGCGGTGGAGTTGGCCCTCAAGTTTGACATGAAGCTGGCCAAGGAGACGGCATCCAGGCCCACGGATAGGGCTATGAGGCGCAAGCTGTGGTTGCGGATAGGTGAGGTTATCAATTAGGGGTTTAGTTTGGCTCTCGTTATGCATCTTGTGTTGTTTTTGTCTCTCGTTATTCATCTTATTTTGTGTTTGCCTCTTGTTTTACATCTTATTTTGTGTTTCCCTCTCGTTATGCATCTTTTCTTGTTTTTACCTCTCGTTATGCATCTTATTATGTGTTTGCCTCTCGTTATTCATCTTATTTTATGTTTCTGCCTTTTGTTATTCATCTTATTTTGTTTTTGTCTCTCGTGTTATATCCTTTTGTTGTCTTTGCCTCTTGTTTTGCATCTTTTATTGTGTTTGCCTCTCGTTATTCATCTTATTTTGTGTTTGCCTCAAGTTATACATATTTTCTGGTGTTTGCCTCTTGTTTTACATCTTTTTTTGTCTTTTTCTCAGCCTACCACGACATCCAGGACACCAATGATGTGAAGAAGGCCTTGAATCTACTCAAGGAGTGCGAACTCTTGCGCATTGAGGATCTGCTGCCCTTTTTCTCGGACTTTGAGAAGATTGATAACTTCAAGGAGGCCATTTGCGATGCTTTAAGGGTGAGTAGCCTGAGTTTATGTCCCCTTTTTCCTTTTCTAATTAAGCCAAGGCTCTTTATTCTCTAATAAACCCATGGTTCTTGCTCCTCTTTCTCTTCTAATGAAGCTATGACTCTGGCTTTGCTTCTCCCTTAATAAACCCATTGTTTCAGCTTTTTCTCCTCTAATAAAACCACAGCTCCTGCTCCTCTTTCTTCTCTAATAAATCCTCAGCTCCTACTCCCCTTTCTTCTCTAATAAAGCCACAGTTCCTGCTCTTCTTTCTTCTCTAATAAAGCCTTGGCTCCTGCTTTGCTTCTCCTTTAATAAACCCATGATTCTGCTCCTCTAATAAACCATCTCCTCTTCGAATTTCAGGACTACAATCATCGCATTCAAGAGCTGCAACGTGAAATGGCCGAAACGCAAGAGCAATCCGATCGTGTTTGCTCCGAGCTCCAGCAGGTGCGCAATTATAGCATCAAGATGACACCGCAGGACACCTGTGCCATTTGTGAAATGATGCTGCTGGTGAAGCCATTCTTTGCCTTTATATGCGGCCACAAGTTCCACAGCGATTGCCTCGAAAAGCAAGTGCTGCCGATGCTGACCAGAGAGCAGAGTCGCCGCCTGGGCAGCCTCAAGCAGCAGTTGGAGGCGGAAGTGCAACAGGCGACGCAGACAAAGGCGAGTAACCTGACCAAACAGCAGGCCATGGAGTTGCAGCAAAAGCGAGCGACTCTCAAGACGGAAATTGAGGATATACTGGCATCGGATTGTCTATTTTGTGGCTTGCTGATTGATACCATCGATCAGCCGTTTGTGGATGACTGGGAGCAGGTGAACGTGGAGTGGGAGTAGCTCTCCAACGACGACGACGACGACGACGACAACCAGTTTTGTACATATAGAGTATTTATTATTAATAAAACTACCACAGATAACAACGGCACTAAGTTCACAGTTTGCTGGTCTTTCTTCGGGATTTCCTGCTGCTTTTCGAGGATTTGCTGGTTCTTTTTCTGGATTTCCTAGATTTCCTGCTTCTTTTCTTGGATTTTTTGATTCTTTTCGGTGATTTCCTGCTTCTTTTCTTGGAGTTTCTGGTTCTTTTCTTGGATTTCCTGGTTCTTTTTCTGGATTTCCTGCTCTTCTTGGATTTTCTGCTTCTTTTCTTGGATTTTTTGATTCTTTTCGTGGATTTTTTGATTCTTTTCTTGGATTTTTTGATTCTTTTCGGTGATTTCCTGCTTCTTTTCTTGGATTTCCTGATGCTGTTCCTGGATTTCCTGCTCCTCTTGGATTTCCTGCTTCTTTTCTTGGATTTTCTGCTTCTTTTCTTGGACTTTGTGCGTCTTTTCTTGGATTTCCCGGATTTCCTGCTTCTTTTCTTGGATTTCCTGCTCCTTTTCTTTGATTTTCTGCTTCTCTTCTTGGATTTCCTGATCGATTTCCTGCTCCTTTTCCACGTCAATCAACAATCTGCATGCGCAGCTCATTGCTTACGAACGACACAACCGTATTGAACACTGCCTGCTGAATGGAGGCATTCTGGACAATCAAGGGCAGCAGCATCACCACATCCGTGGGATGAATCTCGGCCACAGCCTTGGACACATGCTGCACCAGCTGCTCGCGCTGTCTGTCCGTCAAATCGTTGAGTATCACCTCGCCCAGGGGTTTAAAAGAGCCTGGAAAAGACGCCAATAATGATAATAAGAGTGGTGAGGAAAGGTTTCTATATGTATTAAAGCTCACCGCTGGTCATCTTGTAGGCAGCTATGCCACCGGCAGCACCGCCCACGGCCAGGCCAACGGGTCCAAGGAGCATGCCGCCCGCAAAGGAGCAGGCGGCACAGATGGCTGCCCCCTTGCCGGATTGCTTGACGGCAACGCGGACATTGCGCTCGTCCGCCACAATGGCTATCGCCTCCATCAGCTCCCGCGTATCAATGGGCATTCTTAATATATAATTACTATATCTCTGTGTGTGGGCTACGTGGTGTTTGAATTTCGTAATGTGCGCCTTGATTGGGTTTAGACTTTGAGCGAAATCTGCGTGTGTGTCACCACCGCGATGTGACGATGTCTGCTTGGGAGCAACGACGTTTCTGGTTTTTAGGCGAAACAATATTAAGCGCAACAACATAAACAATAGCAATATTAGAGAACAGAGAGAGAGAGAGGAAGCAAGAGGTGCAAAAACATACGATTTGAGTTGAAAAACAGCGGAATGGCTCTCGAAGGCGCCAGGCTAGAGGTGGACAAAACTCGATAAAACTAATGGTAATTTTAAAACATTTTTTTAGAGGCCAAAATAAAGTTTTGTTTTAGATTGAAGTCAAGAATATATTTACATTTACAAAAGCCTGCTGTGATAACACATAATATATATTTATATATTTATTTACAACAAAATCTTCACATACGATAGTTCATTTATAGCGATAGTTGTGCCATCAAAAACCTGTGAGTGCAGCTTGCAACTTTATAAGGTGGATAGCAGTAGCATGAACTCATTTCTAGCTCTCTCTCACTCAACGCTCTCAGAAAACCAAAGCAGAGCAGGCTCTCGCAACAACACCACCTTATATCGTGACACCTTCCTATACATATCGATGTATCGATACCCTGTTGAACATTGCACTCATTTTAACAGTTATCTGCTACGCGTTACAGAGTCTTCAGTTCTCTTGTGTTTAATATTCAGTTTTTAACTTATTCGGCATAAACTTTAACCTTTTGTTTGTGTACGCCTTCATCAGCTACGTTCGCCCCGCTCGCAACATATTATTTACCCCAAAACAAATACTATAAACATACATGTGCGCACATCATTTAAATGGCAGTGCTCCTCCTGGACATGGACGTGTGATTCCAAGGGTCTGGACTATCCCAGCAGAAGCCTCTTCTGGGTTTTAGCTACACTTCTTCCCCCAGCTGCCTGCCGTTTATAGGAAGAGCTTCCAGCGTTATGTTCCGCCATGGGAAACACGTAAGTCGTATGCGCAGTGCAAGTGGCGAAGAACTGTTGCGTCGCCCCCCCCACCCACAAATGTTATCTGAACTTTTAATCTCCAAAAACATTGTAAATAACTTATTTTTGTGCATATCTTGATTAATAATTATATATATTCTTTAATTTACCTTTGCTGTCAGTGGTTTTAATAAGTACAAATGGTTTTTGCTGGCAAATAAATGTAAATAATGTAAAATAAGAGGAATGCAAGGGAAGGCAACCTGTAAATAACGCAAAATAAGAGGAATGCAAGGGAAGGCATCCGTAAATAACGTAGAAGAGTGGAATATATAGGGAAGGCAACCTGTAAATAACGTAAGAGTGGAGTTTAAGAAAAGGCAACCTGTAAATAACGTAAGAGTGGAATTTAAGGGAAGACAACCTGTAAATAACGTAAAAGGAGTGGAATTTAAGGGAAGACAACCTGTAAATAACGTAAAAGAGTGGAATTTAATAGAAGACAACCCATTGCTTTACCCTTTAAGTTGCCCAATTTACCACCAACTGTGCGTATTGTGTTTGCTCTCCCCCAACAATTAATCTTTTTATTGGCCTTTTATCACATTTCCAATCGGCATCGTTAATTAATTGCCGAATTAGCGTAGCGGCGCTAAAAACGAGTCAACAGAGGGAGAGGGTGCCGGTGGTCATGAAGGGTTTGCCTTGCTTACTTACCATAATTGCCGTGTCCCCGGGCCAAGCCCTCGTCGTTGAGCGCCGCAGCGTCAACAGTTGAACAAATATTTGCACATGTCTAATGTTACTTTGGGTACTTTTCCCCCCTCAACCCCATTACTAATTCCCCTTTATTTTGTGCTTGCAGGTGGCATCCTGGCTATCCCGGCTTCTCCTCCTCCTACTGCTGCTTGTGGTGGCCCGCGCAGGCGCAGCGCAGCCAGAAAGGACAAGGAATATTTCCTTTACATCCAAGGAGGAGCTGTCACAGGGCTTGCCTTTGGTGGAGGAGCCAAGCCTAACTGCAACAGACCTCTTAACGACCCCGTCAAGTCCCGCCTTGGCTTCAGCTCACAGCACAAACCCGCCAGAAGTTGTAGCAGAAGGCAGCACACCTTTGCCAGAAGTCATAGGCAGCACCACCACCTCCACTTCAACGTCTACGTCCTCGTCCACCTCCACAACAACCACTACAATGACAACAACTACAACTACAACGACAACAACGACTACTTCCTCCATAGAACCAACTTCCGAGGTGCCCGATTACCTCAAGCATTGCTTTTATGCCGAAGAGCAGCTATGCGAAGCTCCAGGGAGCAACGATGAAGGAGGAGATGCTGCCTTGACACCGCCAACAGAGGCAGTCGAACCGAATGCCAATAGTTGCCAGTGCAAGGAGCATCCCAGCAAACCCAACTCTTGGTACTGTTGCAACATCTCCCAGGTGTCGATGATCTCCAGCTGCAGCAACATCTCCAAGTGGACCAGCTTGCATGTGCGCAACATGACCGTCAAGGATGTGGATCTCTCGAATCCCATTTTCCGTTCGCTGCAATCGCTGGCCATGACGGATGGCAATATAACGCGACTGGTGAATGCCTTTCCCCGCTTGTCTGCCCTCAAGTGTCTGAATATTTCGAATAATAACATCTCGGAGATACATTCGCGGGCGGTAAAGGATGTCCCACACTTGGAGTTCTTTGGCATGTCGAACAACAACCTGTCGCTGGTGCCGCATCGAAATCAAAACAAAAACATTACCCTGGACATAAGGTGGGAGGAGCAAAGGTTAATCGAGAGAGAGTTTCTGTTTACATTACTTTTCTTTCTTATTTTGCAGTGGCAACCGGCGAATGCTGTGCACTCCTCTGAACGAGATTATACACAATGAATCGATCAACTTTCTGAATCCCGGACATTCGTACTGTCAGTACAATGCCACCCGCACTTGGTTCCAATCCACGGACAAGGTCTCTGTGGAGCAACTGGAGAATCGTAAGCGTTGTGTCACCAACTGCCCGGTGATACCCAGTCATGGGAATTGCAAGTGCACCTTGGAGAATATTATGATCATACAGGATAATCAGTCGAAGCCCCAGTGCCATGTGGATTGCTCTAATCTTGGGCTGGTGGAGTTGCCGCAACGGCTGCCGGACAACACCTTTGTGCTGAATATTACAAACAACAGGATCACCAGCTTGGGCGATTATTTCCACACGAATCCCACCTATCACAACATCAACCGTCTGGTGGCCGATAACAATCAGATAGTGTCCATGAACGAGTTCGAGGGCACCAAGTTTATTGAGAGCTTCCAGCGGATTTACATGAGGAATAATTCGTTAACTAAGGTAGTTCATTGGTTATTGTTATTTTTTTATATCGCGGAAAATATTCCAGCTTTTAGATATCGAAATATATCGCATTTTTAGGGTTAGAGTATCGAAATGTATCAATTGAGGTGTTTATCCAGCGGATTTACATGAGGAATAATTCGTTAAATAAGGTAGAAAGTTCATTGTTATTATTTTTTTATTGAGAAAAATATCGCGGTAAATATTGGAGTTTTTGGATATAGAAAAATGTATCAATTGGGGTGTAAAAATCGATATCATTGAAAAATATCCCACAAAATTAATTTAATGATTTAACAATTTGTTAAATAAGTTAGGAACTTTATTTTTATGTCGACAGAAATATCTTCGTCAATATATATCAATATAGATATCGTTTTATAAAGAAAGTAGTGGAATTCTAGATACTGAAACGATTAGGTTTCGAAATTATCAGTTAGGGTGTTTATCGAAGGTCAAAGGGCAATATAACATATCGAAATTATCGAAAAATATCCCACAAAATTAATTTAACGTCAAAGTATTGAAATTATCAATTGTGGTGTGAAGCGAGGGCTAAATTGGTATGTGATAAATCATTATCATAGAAAAATATCCAACAAAATTAATTTAATGAATTAATTTCCGTTTATACTGGTCCACTAAATATATTTAAAATATTCCTTTATTAACAATCGACATACAATATCAATATAATCAATATTTTCTTTGATCTCTATCCCTAATTCCCAATCTCAATCTCAATCTCCAATCTCTTTTATTTCCCCCTCACAGATACCCGAATATTTCCTGAACAACGCCCTTATGGACTCTGGTTTGGGTCGACGCATTTACCTGGCCGGGAACAAGCTGCAATGCGACTGCAACTCGGCCAAGAAGCTACTGAATTGGCTAAAGGAGCGCAGCTCGGACATACCCGACTACATGGACATACGTTGCCGGAATATACCACAGAGTGTCATTGAACTGCAGGAGGCCAAGCTGTGCCAATCGCCGCCGGATTGGACCGATTATATCTACTATTTGATAGCCGCCGAAGTCTTCCTGTTGCTGGCTTTAATTGCCAAGGTCTCGTATGACTATTGGGTGTTCAAGACGGCCGGATATCTGCCCTGGCCGGCCAGTAAAATGCCCAAGTTGCCATGCGATTGGCTGTGCGAATCGTAAGGGGAGAATATTCAAAAAAAGGAGAACAGAGACGACATGACACAGGGCGTATTTACATACGCAAACTATATATAATATAAATTCTAGAGGGTTGACGAAGCGACTTTATGAATTTTTAAAGCTACTTAAAGTAGCTCTAAAAACAACATAATCTCGATTGGGTCGCTCTTCTCTTCTAGATACACATGTGCCTTTTATATATACGAACTCGTAAAAACGATTATTGTTGTTTATAAACCTATATGTATAGTAGCCTTAAGGACTGTCTGCGCACAGAATATCCCTTGATGGAAATATAAACAGACTTATTTTATGTAGATGAGATATACACCTCCTCCCTTGCTTTGACCATTGAGAAAAAGCCATGTTTAGAGTCCATTTTACGAATGATATTTATTGTTGTGGTTTTTGTTGTGATTTAAATAGAATAATTATTACTTATTAAGAAAAAAATACGCACTTGTAACGCTTTCTCTGATCGTTCCCGCATACGCAAATACCTTGGTTTCTTTTCGTTTTCTTTTTTTTTGGGTGTGTGTCTCGTGGTGTGTGTGAGTGTGCCTTATAAGGAATATAATTAGGTGTACGATGTACATTCAATGCCATTGACTTTGCCGCCTCCTAATTCAGCGTTCATTCGTTCGTTCTCTTGGTATTTATTATCTTCGTAATCATATCATATCATCGTATGCATGGTATATATGTTCTCTTTAACTCTGTGTATTCGTTGCGTGATTTTTGTGTTTGCATCTAAATATATATATATATGTTATACATATTAATAAATAATACATACAAAAAAAAATACAAAAAAACAATGCCCTAACTTAGTAAATAACTTGTTGTCTTTATGTCTGGAGCGGTTCTGATCTAGGGATGTTTATATATCGGGCAGGAAAGTCCAACATGATATGATCGATATAAATATCGCTCTGAATATCAAATTGAAAATATGGTAAATTTTGATATATCCAGAAATATCGATATTATCGAAAGACAAACGAAAAATCGTATTTAATCTGTCTCTTTTGATATATCCAAACAGAATATAGACACATCGCCATGTTAATATCGTTGAAAAGCGATATAGTATCGATATATCTATATTTTCTACTGTCCGTTCTCCGCTTCGACAATATAATCAGCAAAATGCGGAACTGTGGGTGTATTTGAGCTATAAAATGATGAT
>JAEIIH010031775.1:0-16255 GCA_018904745.1 Drosophila orosa
TCAAATCCAGATGGCGCAAAATGGCCTGAGTAGATGGCAAAGTAAGGGAAATTTCCCTTTGTGGAACGTTCAGTTTGAGAGTCGAATTTCTAACAATAAAATCCAGATGGCGCTAAATGGCCTGAGTAGATGGCAAAGTTGTTAAATTTAAATTTTAGATGTAAAGATTTTCCTTAATTAAAATTTTCAAAACTAATTTAATAAATAAGATTAATTATTGTGCTAACCCTAAAGTCCCACTTTTAGGTTAAAATCATTTAAAAAGCTGTCCAAAACTTAGAATAGCATATTTTAGGTAAAATATTTAGTGAACATTTGGAATAGCACATTTTAGGATATATATTTAGTGAACATTTGGTTTGCAAATGTATGTACCGTATTTTTAGCATATTGTTAGACATCTTTTCAACCGATTTCCCAGCCTAAGCGATTTTGAGGTTCCTTAAAAAGGCATCTGATAAACATTACTCAGAAGTATAAATTAGATACAGAAAATACATATATAGATACATATATAGATAGAAAACAAACTGGTGCATATAACTTATTATATATATAAAGCTATACTCTAAAAAATACATAGACACGCAACACTAGAAACTTTCTGAAACATTTAGAATACAATTCAAAGGCAAATAGTTTAATATTTTGTACATCAATACATAAATATATATATTTTTATTTATTTATTTTTTGTGAATGATCCATCCATATCAGATAACGAATACAATACTTTGCTGGACACTTACTCATTTATCTTCACATCTAAACATTTACAAACAGGACTCCCGATTGGAAATCTGAGAAATAAAGTTATTATTTGCGTTCTTGACACTCAAAGTTTGCTTAACTACACGAATATGTAGGTATTACCAATTTGTAATCCAAGAATTATAATTCTTAACTCAGCTTAGATATAAATAACACAAAATGACTATGCCAAGGAAACGTATAACAAACTAATAGCATTAAAATATTATCAATTAGGGATGCTAACAATACTGGAAGAGATGGTGTAATTAATAGATGGAGAGAGAGAGCGTAAGCCAATAGTATACACAAGTATATATCACAACAGGGGGAAGGAGGTGTATTTAGAATACCCAAGCTTCAGTTCTTAAACGTAATCCTCGCCATTCTTAAGCATTTTCTGCGCCTCGCCGCTAATGGCTGTCTGCATTTTGCAGGTGAGCGAGCTGTGCCGATGGATGGTGAAACGGGTTGTGGCCTGAGCGGAGGAGCTGTGCTTGTAATTCAACGCACTCTGCCGGCACAGACCCAATCTGAAAGAGGAAAGGTTTCCTTCAATAAGTAAAACTATGTACATTTTTCAGCCACTTACTTTGACAACAAGGTAAACAAGTCCTGGCGATACTGGGACGTGAGTATGGCATATAAGTAGGGATCCGCGCATGAGTTCAAGGGATAAAAGAATACAAGTAATATTTTGGACTTTGTCACGTTGATCAAGGGAAAGCCAGCCAGGGCTGTGAGTCCAAAGAATGCAATGGGAGACCAGCAGGCAAAGTTTGTAAAGACCTGAAAAAGGCAGGGAAGGATTAAGCTGAGATATGAAGCGTTATTCAATATGGTATATTTTAGAGATGAAATCATTTGAAAAAGTGAGCTAAAGTATGTTGCGGATGTGTCCTACAATATTACAACTATGTAAATGCAGTACATGGAAAACCTCTATTAAGTAAATACTCACCAAAAGCGCCATCTTCTTGGCTACACTCAACTCGCCCGGATTGTTCTGGCGTGCCTGTCGCGTCTCCCTACCGAGCGAGAGATAAATCTGGGCATAGCACACGGCTATGATGGAGAAGGCCACGCCATTGCAGCCCAGAATGGCTATCAAATACATGGTGTCGAATGCATCTCGGTTCTCCATCGGCAAACAGATGCTACAAAGGCCCGACATCAGTATAAGCTTTGCGATAAGCTCGAGACTCACCTTGTCGAGGAATAATTGCTGATGCCGAACAGCGGCAGCGAGGACATGAGCACGGAGTAAAGCCAGCCCCCCAGCATGATGAGCGCGGCCTGGCGCAACTTGATACGATGGTTCAGATACATGGCCTGCGTTATAGCTAGCCAGCGCTCGATGGTAATCACAGTCAGCGTGAACACCGACAGATGACTAGCGAACACGGTGAGAAATCCAGCAGCTTTGCAGCCTAGACCTGTGTGAATACACATAGCAGAGCACGACGCATAGTTAATAAACCAAAACCACAACCACAATTAGGAACCCACCATATTGCCAGTCGTAAGCATAGTTGAAGTACTCGCCAATGGAATGTGCATCGATGGAGGCCACCAGCAGCAGGTAGACGCCCAGGCAAAGGTCAGCAAAGGCCAAATGGCACATGAGAAAACGGGGTACTGGCGTTGATTCGGGTCTGCAACAAGAAAGCTCTGAATATGGGTTGCAAAATTGATTGAAGTCTAATTTAAAGAGAGTTAAATTTTATATTAACTAATTTTCTGAAACTAAAGTCCGCAAAACTACGGAACTTTTAAGAGCAGCTGTATTTTTTTAAAGTATTTTATTATACCTATGGTTAATTAAACAACTTACCTTATTGATAGAATGACTGTCAACACTGCCACATTGCCCACCACGGCCAGAGCAACCACAATCCACACGGAAATGCGAAGCCATTGGTAACCCATGACGTCCTCGCAGGGGTTCAGATCGTTGGGCATAGGATAGCATTCAATATTTGGTTTTCTATATATATAGTATAGTTATATAGTAAAGCATCAACATTATGACCCATGCCTCTTCTCACCTGAATGTGAAGTTGCCGCAAAACTCGGCCGACTGATCATCATCCGGATTAATGGTGATCTGCTCGTGAAAGTAGCCCAGATTGGTGGAGTCGGCCATATAATCAATGGAAGCGTAGGGAAAGGGCGTAATCTCTGTCACCGACGGTTCTGTGTTACCAAAACTACCAAAATCCTCCGGCTGACTGTGTGAGAGTAGCTAGAGTATATATTTAAATGTAATAATTCAATTTAATTTACGCTTCAAGGTTATCCAGAAGGGCTCTCTTCTGGCGACTGCCTTTGTTGCACTGTTCCCGCCATTTCTCAATCTCCAGCATCCGCTGAGCATGGCGCCGGGGATCGTGCCGGGATGGGAACTGGAAGGCGCAGCAGTGGAAGGAGTGCGTGAGGTAGGCACGCTGTAGATTCTATTAAAGGAATAAAAAATTAACTTTAGATCCCAGAAGGAGTTCCGTTCGTGGCTCACCCTGAAGTTGTATATAGAAGGAATGGTTTTCAACGTGTGCGTGTTCATAATGTACAAAGCTTCGATGGTCTGAAGTCCCACTGAAGGCAGGCCAACTAGCGAGGTGCTGGAGAGATCGCTTATAAAGGGGGAAAAGGTTATAAAATGTAATATATATAAAATCAAATAATAACACTCACAGTTCCGCTATATCTATAATGCCATTGAAGGCATTTGGATGCATTTCTGTGAGCTTCCGGTTATCCTTCAAGGAGCTGCAAAAGTACTGGTAATTATCACAAAAAACTTCTCACATGGTTATACCTACAGTTTGGCTATCTTTGAGCCAAAGAAAGCCGAGTCATCAACGTAGCTTATGTCATTGTTTGCCAAAATACTATAAAGATTACGAAGAGGAGGTTCTCAAAAGATTACTGAGCAATTTCGGGGCAAATAATTTATACAATACGTACAATTGGGCAGTCTTTACGTTTATAGATTTAGTATCTATTCGAGTGATTTGATTATTATCGAGATCTCTGGGGAGAGAATTCAGTTAACAGCTTTTAAAGTTTGTCATTTCCAGTTACTCACATCATTTGCAGAATGTTATGCGGCGGCAGGTGGCCCAAGTCCGGAACACTTGTTAGTCCGCTGTTTATGATGCGTCTGTGGGGATAAAAAATATGCAACGTTAAGTCAACACACGTGTGTCTCCCTCCTACTTGACCACAATGTCCATTACGCCCAGACGGCTATATGTATTTCTGCAAAAAAAAAAGCCCCCTCTCTTTGTAAATGGAAAACAAGCTGCAGGCGCTTAGTTCTATTTCAGTTTTTATTGCGAAATGCAGTATATGAGGAAATATTGTGGATTTACAAATAAGCACACTTTTAACTTCGCAAGTCTTTCAATTTATGAGGTATTTTGTTTTTGAAATCCCCTAAAATAGTATTTAAACTATGCTATCAAATCTCTTATTGTTAAATAATATAGTTTATACAGCAGTTTTTACCTCAAATACGTTATTGCAGCCATTTTTAAGACATTAAGCAATCTGAGATTATATCCTACTTTATATGCGGATTTATTAATTATTAATTAAATTTCTTGAATTAAAGTCAGGAAAACTGTTGAATTTTGAAAAGAGCAGAACATTTGCAAGTTCCCACTACTCTCTCTATTTGAATTGTTAATTAAACAAATAACCTAATCGATACAATGACTGTCGACACTACCACAAACTCACATATCTTATTGCTTACTTTTAGACACATTTTGACGGCATTTCTAAACTCCCATAAGAACTTATTAGGCAATCTGAGTTTATATCCGAGTTTATAGGCGAAGTTTCTCGATGTGAAAGTGATTTTATTAATTTTTAAAATACACTTTACCTTTAGCAACTCAGTTATATCTTAAGTTTTCAAATTCAATGGTTTCCTTGATGTAGCATTCAACTTCTTCTGTAACCATTTGCAACTATTAAATGCTAAAAATAAGGTAGTAAGCTAGTTTATCTACAATTCCTCTTCTAAATCCATTATTTATCAATGGCACAATCTATGCTCCCTTCTGCTGCCCTGCACAGATGTGTCCCCATATGGGGTCCCTAATCTAAGGCCAGATTTCGGCAATTTTCAAAAGGGAGGACTTACATTATTTCCACGGTCTCCGAAATGCCAGCAAAGACGTCCTTCGACAGAAAGGTCAGCTTGGGTGCATTGCTGATGTAGCTGCAAAGGCAAATGTAAAAGAGGGTGACCCTTGGTGATGGAAACAGCCACTTAGGCACAATTACAATCAGGCCTTACATTGTGCGCAGCAGCGTTAAATTAGCAAAAGCGCCGTCCTGTATCAGTTCGAGCTTCAGACAGTCGGTGAAGGCCCTGCCGAATCCAAGTCGCAAAGTCAATAAGTATGTGTGGGTGGGTGGTAAATATCTGAAGTACTCACACATCCAGCAATGTGGGCCCATAGACCTTCAATCCTGTGTAGCGTAGGCGAGGCAATCCAGCCGACGCAATGGTCAATCCCTGGATGGGCAACTGCAGCGTTTGTGGCACGCGGGTGAGCGCATCGCCCTCGCAACGGCACTCGACCTCCTCGCTCTGTGGAGGGAGAATGTTGACGGTTGGTTTTATTAACTTCATTTTCTACTTAACCTACTAAAGTGGTGTCCTGTCATTTTCACAAAACTTTGTCAAATGCTTTTACAGAGAAATTCCAGGTAAATATAATTAAAAAATTAGCTTTGGTAATTAATGCTTCACAGAATATAAACAAAATATCATCATAAATCACTTTATATTTGAAATTCCTAAATTTACATGGTAAAATAGTAAAATAAAGAAATTTGCATAGAATTGTACACATACATTTAGACACCTTTCAAAGAGGTTTTAAACAAAGTAATGGTTTCTGAGCATTTTCGAATAAATATATTCTTAGAAAGAAAATAAAATATTCGTATTTAAAGGATACTTTGAAATATCTGTAGAAAATTATTACCGTAGAAAGGCCCACCGCGCCAAAACACTAAAACTTCTTTAAAACGTTTTTTTCAACATTAAGAACATAAGGTAATATTTGGAAATCGATCACATTTAAAAGAATTTGGCGTTTACTAAAATGTATATATAAATATACCAATGCAAAGTCACGTAATCGACACTTTTGTCATCCAAAAAGGGCATGTTTTGTTTTTATAATAACTTTTAAAATGGTGGCAAATATGCTTTGACTTTTGCTTCCAAAATCACATAAAAAATTAAAGAGAAACAAAATTTAAAAGGAAATATGCGATTTCTAATAACGGATAACATTTTAAAGTGAATTATAGCTTTCTAACTTCAAATTAAATTTAAATAAAATGCCAGTATTTAAAACAAAAACTTCATAACCACTTTTAAGAGGCACAAGTGCACAATAGTTTACAATTAGTTCCTGCAGTAGCTATAGCTAATCTTAAATTTCGCACAATTTGAATTACGAGTAAATTTCTTAATAATAAGTAAATAAATGAAATAGTTCCATTGAAATATTGCTACTGGTTTTGCAGAAATTGACGTTTGAATTGACCGACCTTCCGTTTCGTGCCCCATGCGAATCACTTGAATTTTGATATTATCTTAAAAATCCTAATCAATCCTTGCACCAATGAAAGTATTCAAACTTTGCCTAGATATTAACATAAACCCTGGCATTATCGTAAATCTCACAGCTGACCAGCGAGCGCTCTGTCCTTGCAAGGAACACAAAGGGCACTGCATGACATAATTATAAACCCACATAAATATAGGTGACTGCACTTACTTGATTGGGTGCTTTCCAGCAGCAACACTTCCAGCCGGAGGGGGCGGGCGTCATGGTCACGGCCATAGGTGCGTCTCCCTGAGCCTCTGTCACTGCATTGAGACTACTGGGTACATCGAAGCCGTGGTGGATGTCATGGCAGCTACTTCCGTCGCTCGGCCCCTCGGCAGCCGGCGTGGCGTATACGCAATGCGGGCCACAAAGCGGGGCGAGCAACAGATGGTGGACACAGAGCAGACGGAATAGAAAGCCGATTGACAAGCACTTTATGGCTGTCTTTGGTGGCCGGCGGTCCTCCTTCCGGACCCAGTTTGTTTGCCTTCTCCCCATTGAACTCTGTCAGCAGCACTGGCCGTCCAACGATCCTAAGCACATAATGGGCGTCCCATTTGCTCTGAGAATATCCGTCTTCTTAGCTGCTCCGAAGTATCACTTCTAATTGGTTTCCCTTCAATTACTCATCTTAAACGGCAGAGGAGGAGGAGGAGAAGCCTAGGGGGAAACAAGGAAAGGATTCAGTTGGTGAGTGCGTCACTAGCTGCATAAAGAAGCCATCAAGCTGGACGACAGGCTGGCAAATGATAAACTTAAATAGCAGCGGGTCCAAGCCGATCCAATACGATCCGAAAGATATTTGGCAGGCCGCGAATTGGACGGTCACGTTCTGTGGTGCGCTTACGCGTGTTTGATTGATTTTCAAATCCACACAAAAGCGAGCGACAAAATCAATCGAAAAACCGAAATCATACACACACAGCAGGTAGGTAAATTTCTTAAGCAATCATTTTGGCCAAGACCATGGCACCACAGTGAAGCCTGCGACACTGTGAGGACACTGACTCGGGAAGGGAAAAAGGCGAGCAAACAGAGCAAGCAAAAGAGCAAATATCATTGAAGAGTCGTCGGTTGGATTGTTAATTAACATATGTTATCACAGGCATAAAACTCATATATTTAAGCTATTGCATTATTTTTAGACACAGTATCATATCACATATCACGTTTCCCCAGACATACTGATATTTATTTTGAATTTATAAATGCCCCACACGAGCCGCCGAGTCGCTTTACAGCTCTGTTTGTGCTTAATTTTAGTTCTCACCAGCTAATTGAAACATTCAGTTGCGCGTAATTAGTGATTCCATAAACAGAGATTGGGAGCTGGGACCTGGCGAGGCTGTTTCTAGGAGACTCCGGGGACTAGAATACTTTAATTTTATCCGCTTATCTCCAGCAGAGACAGAGACAGAGATAGAGACAGAGATGGCGACAGAGAGACCTCAAAAGACGTTCGCCGACAGGTGGCTGGGTTAGGGGTTCCTGCGGCTTAATTAACAAATATTTGTTCTCGCATGTGTTCTCTGCTCCATCTACATGGCTTTATTGCCTCGATCTTACTTTCGGCCGGCACAAGTGCACAATCTGGCTATCGACTCCCCTCCTATCTGTGAAGTGAAAAATTTTAATTAATTAACACCTTGTCCTAGGCGACCTCCGGAATGCGGAATGCGGAATGCTCCAATTGCCGTGAACCCTTTTCTGCCAGATTTTCCGCCGATTAAACAGACAAAATGACAAAAATCTGGTGGCCATGACGCAATCCGTTTACAGAACCAATAATAAAATCATTGGGTGTGTGTACAGTGCCTCCAACAAAGGCAAGAAAATGAGTTAAGCCAATTATTTACACAATATTTTGCTTGATTGGCAGCTCGCCTGATTGTTTGCATTTAAATCAAGAGCGAATAGTTAGCAGTTTTCGAATTTAATTTAATCTAGTTCGCAGCACACACACAAGAGTCCAATCAATAATGTTTTGCACTTGGAAAATTAAGTTAATTTGCTTAATCGACAGTTTTTTCCGGCTCCTTGAGTTTTGGCGGGGAGACACATAAGACAAGTCCATAAAAGGATATATCTTCCAAGCGATTCTCTTTTATTGAACATCAACACTCTGGACCCACTCTCTGGTCTGTGCTGGTGTCGTTTTTAACAAATTATTGTTAATTGCCGCATTAACAACATTATAAAAACAAGTTAGTGGCCCAGGAAAAATATCTCTGTTCGTATAAAGCAAATTATAATGTTTTAGATGAGTGGCCAGCATATAAAAAAAAACTTTCTGTTTTTCTGCTCTAATGTTAATGGTTAATTACATTTTATTATCAATTCGGCAAATTCCTTACCGAGTTGTTATTCATTGAATTGTATAAAGAGATGGCAAAATATGTGAAAACGTCTATTGAAGTCTATTAATATCTACGCATTAGCAGACACATGGTTAATGCCTTCGACATCACGCAAAATCGTTCATTTTCCATCACACTTCACAGCACAAATCACAGTGTAGACAATGCAGTGTAATTTCCCAACGATTTTAGACTTTTCAGTGCACTCTCAGTACTGGTTGACTTTAAGGCGATTACCTCTGCGATTACGGAATACAATCTGCCATTTGTTTCACACCCCACGAGTTTAATTAGTAATTGCTGCTATATGCCAGGCACAGACATCATAGATTAGCTGCCCAATTTTTATAGTACATAGCTTATCGCCACTAAAATCGAAAGTATACATTTAGATAATTTTATGGCTAAGGCTGCAGCACTCGGGATCGTGCCATAAATTATATATCACAGGAAATATGATGGGTTTTTGAAGGTAAATTTGGTCTGGCGGTTTGTTTGGTAATGTTTAGCGCGCACACACACACACGGGGTTATTTTCCGCTTTTCCTCTGTAAACAATTCCTGGACACAAAGGCATTTCCATGGCTGTTGTTGCTCACCGGATTTGAGTTTAATTTTTGTTACGGCGTCTTCACTTGTTGCGTTGCTGCACCGAGGACCAGTTAGGGATTAACACCCAAGCGGAAGCCACTCGACCACCGAACTGTAAGAACTCAAACGAACTGCCTGCCGAGCGCGACGACGACCGAGCAGCTCAAGTGGCGATAGCGAAATGAGAGCTCGTCCACGAGCTGCGGCCGAGCTCCGAGCAGCCAATGTATATTGACTTTGCAAGGGGCAGCGTGTGTGTGCGAGTGGACGCTGATTTTTGCTGCTGCTGCGGTTGTTTCAGGTGAAAGATTTCCCTTCTATGAGCCCACCTGTGGAGTTGATACCTTGAACTGCTATCCAGGAGGCCTTGCCTTTACACTCACGCCTAAGGGAGGCTCGAGCTTATTTTGTCATTGGAATATATTCAGCCAGGGATATTAGTTCGAAGCCAAAACCAAATCCAAAACTAAATATATTATTTCGCTCCGATTCAATTAATAAACCTGCTCAAATGGATATGATCTTTCAGTACAAGAAGGACCACACCTTCGACAGGCGCCGCAACGAGGGCGACAAGATCCGGCGCAAATATCCGGACCGGGTGCCCGTCGTTATTGAGAAGGCGCCCAAGACCCGTCATCCCGACCTGGACAAGAAGAAGTACCTGGTGCCCACCGATCTGACCCTGGGACAGTTCTATTTCCTCATACGCAAGCGGATCAATTTGAAGCCCGACATGGCCCTCTTCTTCTTCGTGAACAATGTGATACCACCAACATCGGCCTCCATGGGAGCCCTTTATCTGGAGCACAAGGACAAGGACGACTTCCTATACATCTCCTATTCCGATGAGAACGTCTACGGACGTCAATAGACCTTCGGGTTTATCCCGCCAAAAACCGTTTGACTTGTTGAGTTACTTTTATGCCATTTGCCAAGTTCATCAATAAAGTGACTCGACTGTCCCTAGCAGCCAAGCGTCGGTGGCGGCGGCGGCTTTGTCATCGCCGACTCGTGCTGGGTTAAATAATCATCACAGTATGTGCTTCCCCTTTGTGGGAAGGAGCTGTGGCTATCGCTACACTCGCTGGTCGCTGAAAAAAACACAAATTAATTGAATCGCTCAAAAAAAAAGAACCCTAATGCTAGCACTGAACTCACGGCTTAATTATAATTCAGAAATCGATGGCCCGTCGCCATTCATTTAGAGCTGCGACAAATTAAACAGAGGCATCGCAACGCATTTTGTTGTTATGATGGCTGGCCCGAGTTCACTAATTGGTGAAAATATGAGCCATAAAACCAGTTTAAATCGGCCAAAAGTGTGCTGTGCTCTGTGCTCTGAAAGCATGCAATAAAAACTCGGAAGGCACTGGGATTTGGATTGGCTTGAGATTGGATATTGCATTCAAAACAAAGTTATTTGACAAACTAATTGACACGCTTGGATTAGCGAAGGAAACTTTTAAGCGTAAATGTTTTTAGAATCGTTGAGACGTTTGCTAGGTACTATTCCTACCTACACCCCAACCATGCTCTCATTCTGTTAACTATTTATGATATTTATTTACATGGTTACGCTCAAGCCGAAAATTGAGACTAATTTCATTGAAATGTAGTACATATTACATATGTACATATTTTTAACAAAAGTATGATAGGTCGTTGAGCATAGATGGGCACTTAGTGGTTCGATAAGCTCCCAGAGCTCCTAGAGAGTGTCGCCATATAGTGCACACAAACCAAGACTGTGAAAGTTATCAGAACATAACTTTTTACTCTTGAATGCGAGGTACTTCTATAAGAAAATATTAATACCTTGTATTTCTATTAGAAAATATAAATACCTCGCATTCTATTAGAAAATATAAACACCTAGCACTCTAGAGTACAAATAAAATATAAATACAGTGCACTTAGGATTCCAAAAACAAGTTACATACCTAATCATGTATTACTCTCATATTCTGTTCATATTCACTACTTAAACCTGGTTTTTGTGATGTTTATTTACTTTCAAACTCCTATCTATAAATTGGGCGTCCAACCCTGACCTGCAGCCAAGAATTTCTCCCACACATCTCAGTTAATAATTTGCTTTCATATGAAAACCATTTATTTTCTTACAGGGTTAAAGTTTATACTGTAAATCATATATATGGAAATAATATAACTGAAAAAGATAAGTAAACGCGTTCTAAAGGTAGAGTACATACACCAATGATCAAACAACTAGTTCAACCGCACGAATTACAAGGAGAGCAATTCTCGTAACTAAAAAGTGCACTTGACTTGCGTAAGAAATGTAAAAATAGAAACGCAAATAAGAAAATATCTAAGGTTAAACAAGAAATCATCACACAACAGCTGACTGTGAAATCTAGCGGAATTGTTATAGACATTTGATAATATTCTGTGTTATACATTTTAATTTAGCTTACGATTTGCATATCATGTTATTTACAAATGCGAACCAGCCACTAATTGACTAGATAAGCGAATAATACAGTTGCGGTCAAAGTAATAGCAGTCAAAATACCAAGAAACTTTAGGTAGTCAAAATACTAAGACACTTTCAGCATAAATAAACATTTTGGACTTATCGGTGAAATTTTATTCAAGTTTCTGTTATAGTTGTGGTTGATTTTGGATACGATTTTAACAATTTTAGGGGTTTGGTTTGTCTTTGGTTGGATTTCTGATTCTGAGCGTTCCGGTAATTAGGGAGTTGTGGAAATATGGTGATCGCTATTTAAATAATTTGACGAATTGTAAAAGGTGTTGAAAATATTCTAGAAAATATTGGAACGGCAGTGATAGGCCACCAACTCTTTTGAGCTTAAGTATTCGTAGTTTTTATTTTAATACCCGTGAAGAGTATTACTATAGTTTTCTATTTAATCCGTAGTACCATGAATTAATAACACTCACATTGGTTTTTCTTTACCATTTATCAGTACTATTACTTTCACCGCAGCTGTAATCCTTACATACATATATCATAACAGTAACAGAAGCGCCAAAAGACACAAATTAGTCAATTGAATTAAGAAATTAGTGAGTGGCCGAAAATAAATGACAACTTCTGGGTTATCTGGCAAAATATTTGTCACCACAGACAGCAACAATGTAATATACGACACAAACGCAGAGATAAAGAGAAAATAACAAATACATATGTTTAATAATAAAAAGCGTTCTCAATTTGCGTATTATTAGCAATGGAAATCAGCTTGGATCCAATGCCAAGCGGCTTTTATTTTGGTTTCTTTGTTAAGCCGCAGCAGCAGCACCAGCAGTTACATAAAAAGGGGATATACAATTTGGCGCAATGTAAATACAGTTTAAAAACTCGATAAATAAATTAAAAATGCATTTAAAAAATTAACCTAAGTGCGCCAGGCATTCAAGTTAACGGCCGGCAGGTTGGGATCATCACAGCCTATAATTTGGTTGCTATAAAGACAAGCAGAAGAAGGCTTTGTAAAGAAAGTGCTGCGCTCAGCTATGTTTTTCGCTTTTGCTTACCCAGGATGGTCGGCTCTTACGAAGGCGGCCAGTGGCACCTCGTGCAGTGTGAGGCGATCGGAATTGTCGCAGATGAGGCGGGCCAGCGTCACCTTACGCAGCTCCTGCAACTGGGCTGGGGTGAAGGCTCCTGGATTAATCATATCATCGTATTCGTAGTAGTAGCGATCGCCCTGCTTGAACCGCGCAAACTGGTCGCCAATGATCTCGGCAAAGGTTACGCCCACGACGCCGCCATCAACGGCCTTCTCCAAAAGCCCGCCCACCCACAAATCAATGTCGTCGGGCGTGCGATAAACGCTAGCCAGCTTCTGGCCAATCTATTTTTACAAAAAGGAGAATGAATTAAATGTTTAATTAATAATTCATCAACTCACCTCGCTGGGAAACTGCTGAAAGCTATGCAGCTTGGCTGCCCCCTGCAACTCCAGGTAATCGTTATAGCTGCGCAGACCTTGGTCGCGTCCTCGCTGAATATTAATGGCAGCCAAGTCCAAGCCAAAGGGATTATCACCGCGAAACAGAAAGCGACTAAGCTGCTCACGAGTAATTATATGTTTAAAAACTATTTTGCAATTATAAAAGCAATGCTTACTCCCTGACTGATGGAGCTGTCGACTTGCTGCATCGGCTGGCTGTAGAGAGTCCGCAACATGTCATCGTAGAACTCTCGTTTGCGCATTCGTGAGGGATTGAACATAACATCGGGTATATTAACCACTTCATCGATGTGACCCTGCTCCTGGCGAATGTGAAACTTGCCGTCGACACTGTAAAAGCAGAAATAAACATAATAAACTTGGATTTTTGTGCAGGTAAAACACAATTCCCACCTGGAGTGACCCATGCGATAGGCGGCGCCTGAAAACTCGTTGGTTATAGCCGGATTCACATCAATATTGTAGTCATGGGCATAGCCCTGATCCAATGGCACCAAACGGAAGCGTTTCATCTGCTGTGGCCCAATAATAATGGGCAGGAACTCGCTGTACGTGATGTGCTGCATCTCGGCAATGACAATGCGTCGGGCCTCCTGGAAAAGCCACTCATCGCTGGCCGATGGATTAAGCTGGTTCAGAGTATCCGCCACACGATTGTGCTCGCGAGCCAGCAGAATCTGAAGTGTGATCAGCGAAATGATTTGATTGGTCCTGCCATCGCCTGAAAAATTATTATAAACATTGAAATTAAAACCTATAAAACCCAAGATTTATCAAATTAACAACAAACCCGAGTTGAAGCAGGATTTGCCGGCTTCCTCGCTGGGACAGGCCGTCTTATCGTTGGTCAATGGCAGCAGGTCCCTTCCAAAATCATTTAGCATGCGCAGACGGCCACCTTGGAAGGATCTTAGGCCGCGGGATGCCTGCTCACTTGATCCATAAACCGGGGAGGCGTCCACGAAATGCGTAACCTTGCTCAGCTGTCTGCCATAGCCCAGTTGGCAGTCGGGACTGGGCACCAATGACAATCGTACAAAGTTCAAGCAACGTACTCCAAAAGCCGAGAAGAACTCATCGTCCGGCTCAACCAAGATGGGCATGCAGGCGAAGTGACTTTCCTGCGGGCTCAGAGCAGCTTTTCCCTGCGGCGAGCAGCACTGCACCAGACTGCCGTCCTCGAGGCGCACCGAAGAAGATTGCGTGATGTCATGGGCCTGGAAAAGTGTCATTTATCAGAGATATGTGAGAAAAGGAGCAAGTCCCCACTCCCACAACAGAATCACTTACCAAAACCTGTCCAAACTGCATCACTAGGAGATTATACCTTGGATGCGGACGATCTACGTCTGCCAGCAGCGTGCGGGATATCTGGCGAGCTCCCATCAGCGGACTGCCATCGGAGCGGGAGTGAGCACGCGGTGTCCAGATGCCGTCCTCGTATGCTGGGGGCAGCAGGCGTTCCATTGGCTGGCCAGCGGCGCCCCAATGGGATCGCCGCGGCAATGGATTATTGCAAGTGCCATCCAAACTGCGATACGGCGAACGCACTTGCCGGCAAATAGGCGCCGGCTGGCAGTGCTGGGCCAGCGGCGTCTCCGTGAACTGGACGGGCACATTGTTGGTGATGAAATCGTCGACGGGCACTTGCTCCTTCTTCCCGAACAGCTGCGTGGTGATCACCTGTTGGATGGCACTGTTCGAGATGGCAAAGTTCTGCAGATCATCGTTGGCCGTCGAGTGGAAGACCAGGCCGTGCGCAAAGTCGGGAAAGCCTCTGCGTACGGGAATCTGAGCCACTCCGTGCATCAGGTGTTCAAAGTTGCGCCTTGCCTCGTCCAAAATGGCGGGCGAGAGGATGGCGGGAAAGCTGCTGACTACCCGCTCCCTAACCGCTGCCGTGTGGTTTTGGCCTGTCTGGCAGCAGTAGCCCAGTTTCCCGGCCGGCAGATCACAAATCTGTGGCTTTTCATGGCTTTCCATGCGAACATGCGCCGGGCATTGGATTTTTGGCACGCATTTCACACCGACGCACGGCAGACATTTTTTCATTAAAGCGCTGGTGGCTAGAGCGAGACAAGCATAGAGCCAGAAACCGTTAGCGTGGGACAAATGCAAGCAGAAAAAGGGAGATGAAAAGGCAGCCTAAGTCCCGTTTTCTTTAAAACTTTTTGCTTTGCACCAAAAGAAAGATGATTTTATGTTACTTAATTTAATGTTTTCTCACCTGTTTCGGGATTCTTTGTGGTCACTGGCGCTGGCGTCTGCTGGTCGTCGACATCTCGGTTTTGACGCACGGAAAATGCCGCTCCATCGGATTCGCGTAATTGTGTTGCTATTAAAATCTGCCAACACAGCAGCGAAATACACAAAAGGCGGTTCATATTAGAAATTAAATACGCATTAGAGCGGGGATAATACTTTTCAAATCGGAGAACAAACTGAACTGTAGGGATGCAAAGTAGAGCTGGGAAACTATCGATGGTACTACGAGGTATCGAATTTTTACCTTTCTGAGCCACCATCGATAGTTTTTTGTCACTATCGATGGTGCTGAAAAAAAATGGCACTAAAATTTTTATGTGTTCCCGCCACATCAACAGAGTCCGAGCGGATGTTCAGCAAGGCTGGACTTATCATAACCAACCGCAGGGCTTCCCTTAAAGCGAGCAATGCGGACATGCTTCTATTTCTGCAAAGAAATTCATGGATTGATTAATATTTATCTTAATTTCATATTTTTGTTAGAGTGGATCTCCTATTAAGTTTCTTATGTTATTTTTGTTATATTTTGTAGACTTAATTTTTCTTCTTTTGTTAGAGATTTGATCTCCCATTAAGATTCTTATGTTATTTTTTTATTTTTTGTAGACTCTAATTTTCTATGTTTGTTAGGGAGTTGATCTTCCATTAAGTTTCCTATGTTATGTTAGGTAAAAAACCTTTG